>NSDO01000045.1:114567-208159 GCA_002286825.1 Lagenidium giganteum | reverse complement strand
AGAAGTGATGTATTACTCCCTTAGAGGAGAGCACCAAAGGGCGCAGGAGTTTCCTAACTGCTCTAGCGACCCTTAAAATATACAGACTCGATTGGTCATTAATATGCATCTCAGCTCTGATTGGCTGATAACATCAAGGCGGCCCTTCGGGACGCCGTATTACAAACGACACATCTTTAATTGCAAACAATGCAATTCTTGACATCGTGTGTGCTCAACAACAAATGTCAACAACCCAATTGTGGTGTTCAACAACAAATGTAAAGAACACCTTTGATCACATGTGTGATCAACCCAAATGTGTAACATTCGTTACATATTGCAGATATCGTCCCAGGGACACTGTTAGGATATATTGCTATATCGGTAGGGATAGGGGTATATCTAGTTCTTTTCTGTGACCTTGAACCCATGGCCTCCCGCTTAGGTTCGAAGGTATTGTCGCAGGGGTTAAGATATTTGTGACAAAGGTTAGATTGCAAAATGCGATCTTTCCGTAAAGATCTCAGCCCACAGGCACCGCACGATGATGCGACTGGTGGCGTTGGAGAGCTCAAGGGACACACTACCCGATAGCTCTGGTTTACCTTCAGTACAGATCTTTCCTTCTTCTTCACAAGTGGCCTTTGTTTTGCCTGCTTGGGGAGCACACAATGACTGGCCGGGCTGCGAACGGTGCGCGCCCGAGCCACGAGTGCATAAGGGAGGTGCCCTGCATTGGATTGCGGTGTGTGTGCGTGTGTGTGTAAGTGTGCTTAAGCGATAGGAAGGGCACAGTCAACGCGTACGACCGTATCCCATCGGCGCAACGCCAGATCTGTGACTTAACAGCCCCAACATCGTTGTACGGTGTCCCACCACGGAAATTTGTGGCCGTGGTGGTAGATTTGATCTAGATTGCGCCAGATCGCCCCCTAGATATTGAGCATCTTTGCGTGCATTGTGGCCCTCGCCGAAGCTCCGTGTACTCAGCAATCAAGTACTGAGGAAAAGAGCGGACGTGCAGTGAGCGTTTGTATCTGCATATAGATCGACTGATGTGGACTTGTCTATACAACTTACGCCTCCTACTCGCTGTGCGCCCATTTGTATTGCTTTGTGGCTGTGTGTCTCATGGATCCGAGACGCACAACACCACAGATGCGAAGGAGTCAACAAAGCACAACTCTACCAGCGGATCACCGACGACACCTTGTGGGGTTTCGTGCGGCGCGTTGATGACAATGCAGGCACTGTGCAAGTGACCGGGAGTTTGGAAGACATCAACACCTCTGGCACCGAATGTGAAATCGAGACAGATGTTGCTTTACGAGAGGATGTGTCACACCGGGGTCGGCACTGGATGGCAGTCTCAGGCCTGTGATTGGTCGTCAAAGCTACAGCGACGACATCTGCGGAGACTCAAGCACATGAGACAAACTCGGCACGTCATCAGAACTTGTTTTTGACTCATTCGGGTACTGGGATATCACAATCATCCTGCCGAAGAGTGCGTTTGGGAAGAAAGTATCGAGGTTGTGTCAAATCAGCTGGGCCGAGAAGGCCTACAAGCGAGACCGCGGAACTGGAAAGCGATTTGGACGATTGGATGCCGCGTGTACTACCACCAATACATTGAGAATTTCGCTACAATGGCGGCAGCCCTCTACGAACTCACGGATGCACGGTTAAAGAACGATGAAAACGTTGAGCACCCCAGAAAGGCTTTTGCACATGTAAAAGCGAAGATGTCGAATTTGCCACTGCGTCATCATGCGGACAAAAGAAAGCAATTTTCGATCACTTTTTACGCAAACAAATCGGCCATCACTGCAACCTGTGAGGAGCACGAGGGGACCTTCTGTCCGAGTGGTGAAGGATGCTGAACGGCATTATACGGCGTCGGAGAAAGAAGTGTTGGCCTTGCTGAGGCGCCGACGGAAGGTTTCAATCAGTTAGCAGGAGCCGTGTATAACAGATAATCCGAGTCGTTGGTATCATAATCAGGCCGCGGCCTTGCTGTCAAAACGTGGGATTCAAGAGTGCAAGGGGCATGTCTTGAGCAACGACGAGTGTTCTATGCTTCAAAAACCCTCAATACACTGCCAGAAGCTATCTATCCCCAGGATCCTCTGAGGAGAAGGGCCAAGAGGAGCGCTCATTCAGACCGTAAGTGTTTTGTATTGAACCACACGGCGGATAGCCCAATGGGTGTAAGAAAAGAACGCCAGATCAAAGTCGAATCCATAGTCGAAACAAACAAAGCCGTCAGCTTCGGAGGACGGTGAGAAGAATGGAGCTGTAGCGCACCGCCGTGGACAGATGACGAAGCCGGTGCACTGGTCGGGCTGCGCTGGACGATGCTCAAGGAAAAACGAAGTGAAAGACTGTGGCGGAAGAGTTGTTCAACCTACGGGCAGGTCGCTACTGGCCAAGGCGAACAGAACAAGCCGTTGTGATGAAAATGTGACAACTTGCCAAGCACATCGAAGTAGCTCAAGCCACCCTAACAGCCAAAACGACAGCACAGAAGTGGACTGTAGAAGAAACTGCTACTGTGAAGCGTCTAATGCAAGACCACGCCAATGAAACCTGGGGAAGACGATTCACAAGATTCAAAAAGCTGAAGCTGAGTCTTGCGGGCATCAAGCTGATTGAGTTTTGCGAGAAATGCCCCAACGCGTCATACCACGCAGCGCGAGTAAAATGGGGTGAGCTGAAGACACAGCAGCAGATCCCGGTAGCACTTACTCGAAGCCACATCCCACGCGGACTATGAAGCGTCGATGGCTGCAAGTGAGAACGAATAAACACACTTAGTTGACGGACAGGCGCTAATAGCTGCAAGCGAGACGAAGCGCAAGCCGACGCCAATCTGGGTGAAGAACATGATGAACCAGAAACGACCCAACAAGCAGAAGAGGGAAGTCAACCGGAGCAAGGGAGCGCTAATCCAATTACGACGACAGTGCCTATCCAGCCGGCCGGGAAGGACGCAACAAGCCAGTCATCGACCCAAAACGT
The DNA here is from genome assembly GCA_002286825.1 of Lagenidium giganteum. Classification (NCBI taxonomy): domain Eukaryota; phylum Oomycota; class Peronosporomycetes; order Pythiales; family Pythiaceae; genus Lagenidium; species Lagenidium giganteum. Next base: position 205,156 of record NSDO01000045.1, on the reverse strand, counting down.
GAACGATGCACGCCCTGCAACTGCGAATTCGGAACCAGACCAACTTACGAGCATCCTTCGACGCCCGCGACAACCAAGATGATGAGCCGTGTGCTGCCACAGCGGGACTGGCGGATGATTTGGGCGCGACGGATCGAGACAACAGAAATCAGGGCCAGGATACCCGGATGAACTCGGTTGCTGAGCAGACAGAGGCGAACACGACGTGCCGAAGTACAGAAGACAGTAACGAAGAAGAAGGTGTCGATGATATCATTGAAGAAGACGATGCCAAAGACGACACCAGTATTCCAGTGGAATCAGAACAACTTACATGCGCCACGACGGCCGCATGTACCAGCAGTGACGAAGCGCGAGATGCAGAAAGTCTCCAAGCTGAATGCATCCTCCGGATGAACACAGAAGACCGTCAGGACAAAGCTGGTCACCAAGTTGGAAATATTGGTATTAGTGACGATGCTGACAAGCCGAATCAACCGGATCTGTCCGAGTACGACGAACCGGATGAACAAGAAAGTGATGGCACTGAAGATCTTGAGGCAGAAGTTGCTCAAGATGAAGAAGACCACTTGCACGAATCGCCAAGCACGTGGACCCACGAGGGGTGGCTAAAGTGAAAAGAGTGGGGCCCGTATCGAATTCGTTTCTACCCCACAAGTACCGCAGCTACGGATGAGCTCGATAACTTCATCAGCCAGCGATCCGAAGTCTTCACCGTCCAAGATGACCTCGGAATTGTAACGGGCAACTCGCTTGAAGACAGGTACCCAGCGCTGCTGACACATGAAGGAGCACTATTCGTAATAGCGCCAAGCCGATTCCTATCAAGCAGCGAAGCCATCGGGTACTACAACCTAGGTAGCGGGTACCAAGCGATACGGGTGGTCAAGAACGCAGCGTGCCGACTACCAGGCCTTGCGTTGTGGACAAGAAAGCCGGATATGGGCCCAAGGATACGAAGCCGATCGCTTGAAGAAGCCCCAAACTACCCGTCGGTGAAGGGAAATCTAACGAATGAACAAATGAAGGCTGTCGAGGCTGCTGTGCTCCAGCAGGGGTTTGTCACCGTCAACGGACCAGTGAAAGCACGGAAGTCCACTGTGATCACGGCGACCATCCTAATGCTACCCGAGTGAGCGAATCGTGGTAGCTGCTGAAACCAACTGCGCGTTGGACGTGATTCTGCGTAAGTGCATCGAGCAAGGACTTCATGAGATGATGACCATCATTCGGTTGGGCGGTAAGCAAGAGCGCAAATCTCCGGACGTCGAGAAATACACTGTAAATGAGAGGTCGCGACGGGAACGGAGGCCAGAGCAAACAAAGAAGCTGCACACAATGGAGAACGGCGTCCTTACTCCATCCGCCGTGATCTGGATCGATTTAACAGGCAACTGCAACTAGATGCAAAGCTCATTTTGACTACGCTCGTGTCGGCGCCAAAGATTCAAGTCGCTTTTGGAACTGTGCTACACAATGAAGCATCACAAGCCTCGGAAGTAGTTTTAACAGAAAAATACCCGAGGTCTCTGGTCATGTATGGTGATGTGGAGCAATTGGCTCCGTTTTCCGCCTTACCGCAACAAGTTCGCCACCGATATGTAGGAGATCAAGTGTACCATCACGTGAGTACGTCAGTAATGTCCATGCTGGTGGACTCGCATCAAGCCACGGTGCAGTTGACGGCGCAATTTCGGATGGAAGAATCGATGGACCAGTCTCTGCAACTTCACTACCCGTATACACTGACACACAGAGGACTTCGTAGCCAGTTTTATCTCTGGCATATGAAGTTGTTTAGCGATTAAATCTTAGGCGATCGACGTATGGTGGTCTGGGATTACCAAGATTCTTTTTGAACAAAATCGCACCATCACAGAGATCGAGAAAACGAGATGGAAGCATTGCAGTGGAATTTGTCCTCTTCATTGTTGAACAAGTCAAAGGAGCGATTCGCCGGTTCCGAACCGGATCAGCGAAGTTGGTGACGGTACGAGTGCTAGCACCGTACCCAGCTCAAGTCAGGTTGTTCGAGAAGCTGTTGGATCAACTCAAGGACATCTGGTTCGACAGAATACTACTGGACCTGCAAACGATCGACTCCGGGCAGGGCAGCAAAGCGAATGTGATGATCGTCACGTTGACAAGGTGCAACTACCAGCAACGAGTGGGGTTCATGACAAAAGACTGGAGACACACTCTGGTTGCGACTTCGCGGATGAACGACTACCTGTTTGTCGTGGTGAACCGTGAGAGCTACCAGCACGATCCAGTGTGGAAGGCCAAGTTCCTCGAGATGGAGAAGAACGGAGCAACGGTCCAAGTGGATACGTGGTTGTTCCACACCATCAAGCGAGATGCCGGAGAATGGGAGCGTCTGCAATCACAAGAACATCTGTGTCGACACCCGGAATAGGCCAGGATGCTTGGCTTGTCTGGAGCCGCGCAAGGGACAGCTGTGGTGTGGAGATTCAAGCTTGTCTGAATAGAGCCACCAGAGAGTACGAGAACCTTCACCGCATGGAAAGAGCCTACAAAGTTGTGGCAAGAGAGCGCGATCGAGTTTAAAGAAAGGCGGATGATACAGTCTCGAATAATGCGAGCACAACGCACCTCGCCGAAGATGGAGGCGAAGGCTTGCGATGCCTGCAGCACTTCAACCTAATCGTATGCGGACTCACCATCACTTGCAGCGTCCTGACGATGTGGTCGAACCATTCTCGTGCACAGCTACCTTGTGCGCTCAATATGACGTGTGTTCCGCACTGGCGTGATGGTAGAGAAGGAGGAGTTCAGTGCAGTCACGGCTGGAGATTCCATGTTGCCACATGGTGCTCCATCCCTACCCTTGCCTTCCATCCGGAATGAGAGAATAATGAAGCCCGCTCGATGGCAAAAATGATAAATATTCTAAAATTGGAATTGTGCTAAGACTAAAATATCCTGGTCGAATGTAACCTCCTAAGACCTGAAGACGAAGGAGAATCGGCGCTCTTGCCCAGATACGACGCCAGTGTAGACGCTTTCGAATCCACCCTTGCTGCAACCACGGAATCCCACCTATTATGCCTCATTCGGCATTCGACCAAGCACGATGCAGCTTAACCAGAGGAAATGCTATCGACGTGGCTCCAACGACGGAACGCAATACTTCTTCTGTTCCAAGTACCGCAAGCAAGGTTGTAGAGGCATGGTAATCTCGTATGCTAACGGGGTCGTGGTAGAGCGAAATCCACACACATGTACCGATATTGTCCCTCATGCTACACAAGTTAGAGACGTGAGACCTGACATGCGCGAGTTCATTGAGCGCATATGCATCAAAGAATATCGCATTATTCCGACGCGCATTTGGGAAATGGCAAGAGCAGAAATGATGTCAAGGTTCGGTGAAGATCAAGCCATGCAAGTGTTTACGAAAACTGAATCCGTCGCGTTAGTCGGGCGTGTGAGGCAAGAAATGACCGGTGGAAACGTGTTTCGACTACTCGAGTCTCCTCCGGACTGCTATATCTCGCGCACAGCAACAGAATTCGGAGGATAGTCGGCTTTGGGCATCCTGAGTTGATTGCCCTGCTCAAATACAGGTAGATAGCATTGTTTGTCGATGGCACTTTCTACGTGGCACCGAAGCCATTCGAGCAATTCATCATCTTGATGGTTCATGATCGCGGGCATGATCTGTACGTCCCATGCATGTACTTCCTGGCCGATGGACGAGACGAGATCATCTATCGACACAACTTGCGCTGGATAAAGGAACAAAGCAACAATTGCCTCGACGCAGAGACGGTTGTGTGCGACTTTGCGCAAGGGATGATGAACGCCATCCGTGACGAGCTTCCCAACACCGGCATTGTAGGCTGTCTCTTCCATTGGAAGCAAGCTCTACGCCGTAAGATGGCGTCACTTGGGATTTCCAGACAACACATCTCGGTGGCAATGGCTCCTGGTAACATGGGCTTGCTGACAGTCGCGAAGGCCAGTGTGGTGCAATCATAGGGCATATCTTACGTACAGCTCCTGCTCAACGGGCAGATGGTCATCGAGGAGGATGCAGAGAAGTGGCAAGCTTTCTGGAAGCACTTTGCAAAGACATGGGTGAAAACCTACAGTGTCGACTGCTGAAACATCTCGGTAATGGCTACAGAGCGGCGCACCCTCGTTGCACGAACGAACAACGCCATTGAAGCTTACAATCACGCGTTTGCGGAGCAATTTGCTGCAGCCCACCCGAGCATCATGACTTTTGTGCACGTTGCTAAACTGGAGTCAATCCGGTTTGTGCTGCAACTACGTGATGTGGCACGAGGAGTGCAAGATCTCCCGGCCCATATCTCTCAATTTGACTACCGGCGTGTTCCACGCTCGTTGCGCTGATGCAGATGGCGTGTTTATCTAACGACAAGATGACGTGTTCATCATATCGCCTGTTCACATACCAGGCGGACTTGCTAGTATCGGGTACACTTTGTCCGTGTCCCGCGAATTGCGGTAATTCTGGTTCAGACTGGGCGCAGCAATTTGTACCTAATTTCTTACTAACTTGGTATCCTTATGCATAAAAATTTGCCCGATAATAATGACAATTCATGAAAATTATTGACCAATTAGACAAAAATTAAAGGACGCCCTCTGTTTGGCCTGTCTGCACCCTTGCGGTACGTTCACTTCCTTTCCATCATCAACCTCAACGTTGAAGCAGTCACGCAGCTTGGCTGGTACTCGTCGCTGGCGTTGAGGTCTCACCACGACAGGAACGCGATCAGTTCTTGGCGCTTCTCTCGTGCCATCGTCGTTCCTTGACGCTTCCAAAACATCATCACTATCGCGTAACACTACCTCTGTGTCACTGTCGCTGTCCGCAACTTGCGCTTCTTAGATGGTGATTGAGTGGCTGAGCACTGTTTCTGGCTTCCAGCAGCCGATGTCGTCGCGCGAACCACCTCTTCTAAATTTATTTCGCTCCCTACAAGTAGCTGATTGCTTACGATCTTCTGAGCGATTTCATCGTCAGGGGCAAATGTCAGGATGGTCGATCTCATTGGGATAACGAGAATGGGTTTCTTGACTGCTCCTTGCATGTCTTTGGTCAGCACGAACTGGACGCCGTCTGACACCACCGAGAAGTTCTCATGACACACCACATTCTCGGCTCGCACCGTGCGAATCTTCCCATCTTGCATGCTCAACAGCTTCTGGCCTTTAGCGTTGTGTGCATTGCCTAGCAAAAGGCACATCTCCGTCCTTGATTCCAGCTTGTCACGTCTGGGCTTCGCTCCTGGTTCAACGCGGGCCTGCACCAAGCAGCCCCAGGTACGAAGTAACGACAGATCTGGCTTCCGGCCATGCAGCGCCTCAAAAGGTGTCATGTCGTTTGGTAGTGCGCTGGTCGTCCACATGTTAAGAGTATGGACGGTGTGCAGGAGTGCTATCGGCAAGGCACAGTGCTGCCATGCCCTGCACACCTGCCTTGTGCGGATACAGAGTCGGTGAGAGAAATAGCGCGCCTATTGCCAAGAGGTGCCGCACTGAAGGGACGTGCCCCTGGTAGCAGGAGCTGTAACTCCTCAAATTCCATGCTTGGGTTTTCTCCCTGCTGGGCTGCCACCACTCTAGAACTGCCCGTGGCAGTGGCAGTCCCAGCTCGGAGTTTTTCCCTCGAGGCCATTTGGCTCGAACGCCTGTGTGCTTCCTGTCAACGCAAGAGTGCCGTGACAATAAGTGCCTCTCCCCACAATAACTTGGCAACTCAGTGGCCGCCAGCATTGCCCTAATGCGCGGCAGCAAGATTCCGTTCGCGCGTTCAACAATCGCGTTTTATTCAGGTGTGTAGCCGTTGGTATATGTCTGCCGAACTCCATTCGCTCTGCAAGACTTCTCGAGTTCCGAACTCAAGAATTCACCGCCCTGATCCGAGTGCAGGTTGACCACTTCATACCCTTCTTTCTTGAACTCCTTGTTCGACTGCGTAATTAAGTCGATGATGTGTGTAGTCGCCTCCCACTTGTTTCGCATTAGGTACGTCCACTTGTACCTAGTCGCCTAGTCCACGATGAGCAGAAACATCGTCTTACCAGTGCACGTCTCATGCTTGACGGCGCAGACGTCGACAGCTAGCCGCTCCAGGGGCTGCGTCTTCTGGTCTTGACGACGGCGGTACGTCATCCGTCGATCATCGGCCATTCGACAAGGGATGCAGTCATAAGGGGTAAACGCACTAGAATTGACCTTAAGGCCGATGTTGGAATGAACTGCAACCTTTGTCACGTCTTCCATGCTTGCGTGATCAAAACGATTGTGGAGCAACTCCGTCATCTTCTCCGAGGCCACCGAATCCGTCTTTCCCCCCAACACCAAGTGGTGGGTGGTGTGCTGGCCAGCAGCACTATTCTGGGTCCACATCCTGTAGATCCCGTCGACATGGGTGAACTTAAGGCGCATGCCGGGCTTTGACAACCACATGACAGTCTTGTTCTTCGACAGCTTAATGTCGTAGCCGGCTTGAATCAACATGTAGCTAAGCGAGATCAAGTTGCATCTCGCATTAGCCGTGTAATACACGTCCTCCAACAGACGATTCTCATAACACCCACTGACTTCATTCTTGACACGAAGGTGCACCTCGCCCTTCGCTACATCTTCTTCGCTGGAACCGTTCAGCATGGTCAGATGATGACCAGTATCCATGCCCATGCGCACAAACTGATGGATGTCAGCGCAGATGTTAGCCTGACTGCCCGAGTCAAGTGACCACTCGATCATGTCTGCGCTCTCTTTTCTTTGTTGCTGCTCAACATTGACTGCCAAAGTCAGCACTGTCTTTCCTTGACCAGTGCCAGCAGCACCTTCGCCCTCACCAGGAGTCGCGCCATCGTCTCGTGTCTCCGTGCTGGGTACAATACTCGCAGCACTCACATCTTAATCACCATGATCATCAATGTGCTCAACAATGCGCGCTGGCGAAGTGTCACGCTCCCAGCGTGATTGCGTCACCTCCACGTGCAGCACATCGGTCTTCTGTTTCTTCGATGCACCGCCTTTGCCTCCACGGCCTTGGCCACATTGGCCTTGATCACGTTCTTGACCACCTTGGTCTTCCGCTGGTTCTGGACACTCCGAGATCCAGTGCGCCTTAGAGCCACCCCTGAAGCATCCATCGCGCTGTCGCTTGCCGCCATGGCTGGATGCTTGGCTTGCGCTTCGTGCTTGGCCAGGTCCGCGATCCTCCTCGCGATCACGGCTGTTTCCACGCGGTCCACGTCGCGCGCTGCCAGAGCGCCGATGACCCACACGATTCACTGCTTGGCCACCAAGGCCTTGTCCGTTTCCATGTCGCTTGTCATGTACTCTGCATTCTTGATCCGAGAGATCGCATATTGTAGTGACACCACAGGACCATCACCCTTGCGATATTCCGCGTGGACGGCTGCCATAGCCGGGAACGTGTCCTTGACGTTGCTCAGCATAACGTCAGCAAGCTGGATCCGAGATGCGCTGCGACGGATGACAACGGCTTGAGGACAGGCCACGTGACACTGTTCACCATCAGCAGGTGGGCCTTCTTCCGACGCTCGCCGTAGCAGGTCTGCCAGGCAGTGTCCGACGCTGATCGATCCGTGCGCTTCTCCTCACCAATCACATTACCATTACAGTTCAACGCAATCATATGCGTTTGGAATCGCACCGACCATTCGTGGTAGTTGTGCGCACTCTTGAGCTTCACCTCCATCGGTGGCATAACAAGCGGACCGGTGTTCATGTCGAGCGTGGGTCGTGCGTCGTGAGCGTAGAGATCCGGAAGTGAGGTCTGCTGTTCTCGTGGTGGCGATGGCGTGCGTTGTTCATACGGCGTTGGCGGCTCCTCTCTGAATTGCCCATTCAGAGTACGTTGCACGATCGGGGTTTCAACCAATTGCTGTGATTCACCCATTCGGAGTGGAGTGTAACCCCATGTGGTCATCCAAATTTCTCATGAACCACGATAACCACCACGAGTTACTAGCGATAATACTCGGTTAAGTTGGGTAAGAACATGGCGCACTGTTGGATTTTCAACGCTAACGAAGCCCCGGCAGGATTCTTGCGGATGCGTCGATAGCTTGGAGACTCATTGAAGTTTCCCACGTGAAGAAAGTGATGCTTGCAAATCCTAAACTTGCTAAATAAAAAAAATTTGCTACGATGCCGACTGACCTGCCTTCGCAATGCGAATGTCTTCGTGAAGAAAATATTGACATCGGCGACGCATTTGCTTGTCTAGGTTCGTGATGAAGGGCAACACGGTGGCGATGGGAGTGTTGACGTATTCACACAGCATGTCCAGCACGTAAAGGAACACCGGGTGCATGTGGTTCGGGAACTTGTTGCCGATGTACAACGGATAGAAGTACGTTGCGACGGAACGATCCCCTCGAGCATCGTCAAGCTCGTCCATGGGCTTAACATCTTCGGCTGCTGTGGTACTGGATTTCTTCATTTCGCCCTCACGTCGAAGAGTTTCCACTCGATCAGCGATGTCTGCATCCTGCTCGACGCAGATGCCACGTTCGTAGAGTGGGGGATAGGCGAGTACACCATTCTCTTCGTACTCCGAACGAAACAACGACTCACGACCACTGCTCAGCGCGCCCTTCAGAGCTTCCACGTGGCTCGCGAACGTCGCGGGGATGCTGCTGCGGTCCTCCGACACCAGTGTTTCCTCACAGAAGTCAATGAACGCGTCCAAATCTCGTCGAGGAAGTCGTTCAACGTCTTCTCGTGAGTACGGTGGAGGCGCGCGCGAACCTTTGGCTCGTTCGTAGATCCATTCAAACCAGTTTGGGCACATCTTGATTGCTACGGCTAGTGTGGCGACAATCTCAGATGCTGACTCGACCGCGTGTTTGGCATCGTAGACACCACGAAGCAATGGCTTCTCAGGCATCGCGCTGTTGGTGTTGTAGGCGCCAACAATCCACTGGAAATTGCGATGGACAAGTGGAGGCAGCCCGAGGTTCTCACAGATGTGGAATGCCACGAGCGACGCGTTCAACGGCGGCAACGACAGCTCCAGGTGATATTGCAGATGCTGTGCCTTGTACGCAATACGCGCAGCCGACACTTTGTTGCCCGAGATACCTGACTCGAAGAACAACGCCACGTCCGACACGGCCTCTTGTAGCTCAGGGGAGCACACAAACAGCAAGTTGTGGAACGGCAAGTCGCCGTTGCTGATCCAGAGCGCATAGTCACATGGCAACACCGCCAGGCTCAGCACTCGGCCAGCCAGCACCAGTATGCCCAACAAGTCCAAGACTGAAAAATGATCCAACGTCCTGGCCTTGGCCCTGAGACTCAAGTACCTCTTGGTAGTACGTTCCGACTGCAGCTTCCTCGCGGCAGCGCCTTTGCCCTTGCTAGCAGTGGTGGCACTCTCTGCGTCGACCTCAACCTTGTTCTCCACGACTTTGTCCGCTTCCTGCAGCGTGTCTTCGAGCTCCACCTTAGCTTCTCGTTCCCGGCGTTCGTTCTCAATGGTGGCGTCCCAGTCTTCGAGCAACTGGCTGGTGATAGCTGGGTCCATCTGCTTGTCCTCGACGCCGCGCGGCAGATAGAACTCGGTGAAGCAGCGCAGCAATGGCTCGCTGCTCTTCTTCTCCCACATCACCAGGAAATGGAACCAGATCTCGCGCACCACGTCGACATACTCGGGTGGGAAAGAGCAGTTGTCGACCAGCGCGCACGCCTGGTAGTGCAGGATCGTCTGCGACGCCTCGATGCAGTCGCTGAGCGTGACGCTGCGTGGCTTGCGCTCGCGCTTGCCGCGCTCGTGCTGGCGCTGGCGCTTCTTGCGGCGCTCGGTGCGTCGCAGCGTCGACACGCGCGTCATGTCGAACGTCGTGTCCTCCATCTCCTGCGTCTCATTGCGGCTCTGCAGGAAGCTCTGCGTGCCGCACAGCTCGCATACCAGCTCCCCGAAGTAGTTGGTGCTGAAGTTGGCCTCCCCCACGGCGCCGCAGTTGGTGCATTCGATCATTATGGCGCCGCCAACAATGCCAATGTCACCACCAGCCACACCTGTCACCAAAAACTAATAACACACAATTCCAATGTTACATTTGGCGCAGATAATACTGTGAAATTGGGTGAGATTGTGAGAATGGATACCCTGGGGATTGCACGGACAGGCAGCACCTGTGTCATTTTATATTTGACCGCAATGGCGATGACCAGCGCGACGCCATCAACGGCGATGGCGACGCCAGCGCAGTGGCAATGGCTGCTGGAAGCGTACCGAGCGATGCTGCCGGTGAAGCAGATCATGAAATACTTGGAAACCGAGATCGGCGACAATTGGACGTCGTGGGACTTCCAGGTGCGTCAAATGCTTGCCAACACCGTGAATGGCACCGATCATCAAAATTGACCACGTTGTCCATCACATGCATTGGCGCCGCAGCAATCCCTGGTGGACCGCGTGCTGCGCGATAGCATCGTCGACAAGTTTCCACCGCACAAATCGTACGTCTACCGCTTCATCAAGACAGTCACAGACAGTGAGTTGAGCCTCGGCGCGACTTCGTGGCAAGAAAAATGACGTCCAAACTCACGTCGCCACATCTGTCTGTGTGTGTGTCTTTCAGCACTCGAGGCGACCAACCACGAAGTGTGCGACGACCTCATGGGCGAGCTCATGGTCTTCGTGCTGCAGAGCAAGCTCGCACAGGACGCCATCAGCGACGAAGACATGCACCACGTGTCGTTCACCGTGCCACGCCCAAGCCCCGCCGAGACCACAGTCGTCACGTGCCGAGTCGCCACCGTCTTCAATGAGGTCGGTCTCAAGATCTGGGAAGCCGGGTGGTTCCTCGCCGATTACATCGTCGCGTTCCCGGAGCAGTTCCGCGGTCGCGTTGTGCTGGAGCTGGGTGCTGGCGTCGGGCTGACCGGTCTCGTACTGGCCAAGTGCCGTGCGCACCCGGCGCGTGTGGTGCTCAGTGACTACGCACCACTCGTGATGCAGAACCTGCGTTATAACATCGAGCTCAATGCCAGTGACTTGGACTGCCCCGTGGACGCCGTGACGCTTGACTGGGAGAAGTGGGAGCCTGAGGAAGATGGCGACGCCTCGATGCGACCGGACATTCTGCTGGCAGGTGACTGTGTCTACGACGTTGCGGCGTTCCCAGCACTGATGACCGTCCTGCATGCGTTCCTTGGCAATGATGCTGGCGAGGAAGGCACACGGCGCGAGGCCATTTTTGCGACCACGGTGCGCAACAAGAAGACGTTCCAGTGCTTTCTCGACCAGCTTCACCAGCATCGCATCGAGTACGACGACATCACCGAATCTGCACGCCAGCGCATGCACCAGTCGATTTGCATTGGCGCGACCGAGCAAGATATCCGCTTGTGCAAGCTCTACCGGGCGGACTGAATGAGCAGAGATCAGATATCGACGCACACACAATATTCTAAAGCGTTCTATAGCACCTAGGTCCGAACAAATGAAGACCATATCCCAAAACCACTGGCTCCGCGCGATCGTTCGCTGAGTCACCCAACGACGGCGTCAGTCTTGCCTGCAAAGCGGATCTTACGCGGCTGTTTCTTCTTCCTGGTGTAGCGGCGCCTTATCTTCTTGCTGCTGCTCAGTGCTGGCTCCTCCTCGGGCACTTCGGGCTCCGGAATGTGCTCCGCCACACCTACCAGTCCCAATCGAATCGACAACGATCGTTACCAACTCGCACAAACATCAACAAACAAGAAGGGTGCTGCTCACCGTGCAGGTACTCCACCAGACTCGGTAGCTTGGCCAGCTCCATCGCTCGGTGCTGTTTGTAGTTCCGAAGGTGGAAGTATTCACGCAGCGAAGCGTGCAGCTGGGCGTGCTTTCGCTCGTTGGCTCCAGCATGCGATGCGTCGCCATTGTTGGTGTCGTTGTTGTTGTTGCTAGCTTCAGCCAGAGCAATCCCCTCCTGAGCCTCGCGCTCTGCGTCGTCGTGGCTGTCGTACTCGGCCGCGGTGATCAGCAAACGAACAATGGGAGTCCATCCGCCCCGACATGCCACATGTAGTGGCGAGTCGCCCGACGAATCCACGGCGTCTAGCTGTGCCCCGTGCTGCACTAGCAACGCCGCAATCTCCACATCTCCAGCTCGTGCAGCTTCGTGAAGCGGGGTCCACAGGCACGCACTGTTGTCGACCATATTGACAGACATGCCCAACGACAGCAGCAGCTGGACCTGATCGACACAACCGTTCCACACCGCCTTGTGCAGAAGCGAGTCGCCATCGCTGTAGCGAAAGTCATCGAGAGCTCGCTTTTGCAGCTCCGCCAGCTCCAGTTTTGCGAAGTGATGCCGAACCCGCGTCCAGTAGGTTGATCCATTCACGTCAGCTGCTGCGTGAGGCGAATCGTCAAACGCCAGACTCTGCTGCTGCCAATAGTGCAGCCTTGCTAGCATCTCCTGGAGCAGCACGCGTTGCTTGCTCGCGTACTTGGCCTGCAGCGCCTTCTTGTGCGAGCCCAAGTGCAGGTCATCGGACACTAAGAAGAGCTCGATCTTCTCCAGCGCATGCGCTAGCCGCTCGTGCTGGTCGTGCAAGTGGTCCACTCGATCGTGCACCGCGCGCAACCGCTCGTGCATGAGATCGTTGGTCAGCAATTCGTGGTCTCCGGCACGGACGACCTCGTTGTGCAGTTTCTCGTGCCAGATCGCGGCCGTCGACGCGCGGTGACCGCGTCGGGACTGCTCCACCGCGGCCCAAATCGAAGTGTGCTGAGCGCGCAGGTGGTTGTCCTCGACCTGTTGTCGCTCCGTAGTGATAGCGTGGCGAGTTTGCTCGCGATGAATCAACTCGCGTTCTCGATGTGCGATTGCGTTAGATCGATCTTGGTGGAACTGGAGGCTGCTTTCGTTGTACACGCGCTGCCAGTCCGCGACTTGGGCAGCCCAGGCATGTCGCTCGCGCGCCTGGGCCGCTTGCATGCGCTGCCGTACCGCAGCTTTGTCTGCTTCCGACGTGCCCTTGAGCTTCTCGCGATGTTCATGGTAAGCTGCCAGCAGAGACTCAACGCTCTTCCTCTTGATCCCGCCGTCCGCTGCTGCTGCGGGTTTTGCTGATCGGTTCTTTGGGCGTGTCTTCGCTTGCGGCAGGAGGCGTGGAATCATTAACGCAGCTGGCACAGGTTTCGACGACGCTGGTTGCCGTGGTTCCTCTTTGCTGTGGGTCTCCTCAATGGGTGTGGATCGCGGCGTCGGTGCTAGCTCTGACGCGTTGATGTTGGACGATTGCGCCGTCGTTGCTGACACTTCTTGTGCAGTGGCCTCTGCTGTCGCCGTATCTTCGACCTGGGAGTCTTGGTTCGTTGCGGCTGCCGCATCCTCGATGGATACCAGAGGAGGATCAACAACGGCCAGTTCTTCCTTGTCAGCTGCGTCTTCGACGGCAACGGCTCCTTCCCCATCCAGTATCGGAGTTGTCGCAGTCTTCAAACCTGGCGACTCTGCGGGTGCCATCTCTCGGCCTGATGTTAGAATGGTAACTAGCTCTGCTTTCTCTTCTATACCAGCAGCCAGCAATGCTGATGGTTCAGACAGAATTTGCTGGAAGGTCTCTGGAGAAGGTTGTGCTTCGTCAACCATTCGCGCTGCTGGCTGCGCTACCGCATCTGCTGCTACCTCGGCTGCGACCCGTGCTGTTGCCTGTGAGTCCTCCAGCCTTGTCTCTGCTGCTGCTCGTGCCTGTGCCGTTGCTACTGCTGCTTGTGCCTTCCGACCTTGCACGAGAATCCGACGCCTGGCCACTCGCCGCCGAGCAACAAAACATCGCACGCAGCACTGGATGGTCAGCGCTGCTTGCTCGGTAATGAGTCGGCGCTGCAGCTCCGTCGCCTCGACAATAGACGACTGCTCCTTGTCGCTGAGCTGAATTGCTCCTCCGTCAACCTTGTCGCGTCTCGTGCTGTTGTCGTCCTCAGACTCGTTCTCAGCTGGTCGTCTGCTAGTTGGACTGGCCGACTCCCCCGCGCGCCGTCCTGACACTAACTTCTCCGTTGGTGTGCGCACAAGCATGAGTCGCCCCGTGCCCAGGGGCGTCTTCGTTGCCGTCTCCACTGCCAACTTGACGCGCTCGTGGAATTCAGGCGTCATGGCCGTGATTTCAGGCACCTGAGTGGTGGTCTGCTCCACCGCCACCTCCGTCGCACTGCTATCTGCTGCTGCTGCTTCCACGTACGCATTCATGTCCAGCTGATGGTATGCCAGAAACTCTGCTGGGGCGTCCCACACGCACTCATACGTGACCTGGTTGTAGTAGTACGGCGTTCCGTCAGCCTCGTGGATGAGCATGATCCACGGCATGTCCGGATTGATCTCCATTTCCACCATTGCGTGACCCTCGTTGTCGAGCACGGGGGCACTTGCCGTGGCATCTGGCGCTGCTGCATCTGGTGCTACATCAGCGCCAATGGCTGCGTCACCTTCAGCATCATTGTCGTCGTCGATTTCGCCACTAAGCAAGCGATTCAACCGCTCCATTTGCTCGGCCGTCGAAGGCGCCTTGGCTGGCACCGTTGGGGAAGGCGCCATGGCGGCGTCCGCGTGCGCTGCCTCGGTCGCATTGTCCGGGTACCAGAGCTCTTGCGTCACTGTGTTGATGAAGCAGGCGACGCCATGTTTGTCCTCGGTCTCGACCCAGTTCGCCGAGTCATCCGTGGACGTCGAGGATGCCGCGAGGTCGGGCAAGTGCCACGACGACTCGCCCGTGCGCGTGTTGAAGAAGTAATAGTTGCCGCTCTCTTGGTCAAAGCGCTGTTCCCAGTCCGCGTTGATCGGCGTGACGCCTTCGTCGTGCTCCATGGCGGTGTCCAGGGGCTAGTGGCTGCTGTAGGCACCAAGCGACGCGGCCTTTGAGTCGCGCACCAGCGGTATTTAAGAGGCACGACCAAACAATGGAGGCTATATTGTTGTCAAGTTGCGCAGGTGGGCGATCATTGAATGGCCACCACTGGAACATGCAGACGCGCAGTCGGCGGTTTACTTGGCTTCCAGCTCTGCCGCCAGGTTCTCATCCTTCTCCTGTCATGAGCAAGGCCACGAGCGCGTCAGTGTGGTCACAGGAAAGCGTGGTGGACGAGCATCGGGCAGGGACGGACCTTGCGACGACGACGAACATCGTGGTTAAATATGCGCGCAATGTTCACTTCGGTCGTGATGATCTGATCACGGAGGAATGCGAGGTCGGTCTCAATCTGGGCCTGTTCGCCACGCCACGCACGAGAGCGTGAGTCAGCTGAATGGCCGTGCATCTCCACACCAAGCAAGCGCGTACCAAGCGGTCCGTCGCAGTGGCAACGTTGTTCTCCAACAGCTCGAGCGCTTCCTCGTACGAGTACTCGACCATGACGTTGGCACCAAGCCAGATGCACACCTTGCCGACCGAGCAGTCGACAGTGGCCTTGGCGTACACATTGTCGGCAAGGTTGAAATGCGTCTTGATGCTCTCGCCCTCCTCCTATGGCATACAACGACACACCATTGCAATGAGAATGGCTCGTTCCTTCTCTTCCTCATACAGCAGCTATGGTGGCCACACGCACGCACCTGCTTGGCGATGAGGTGCTTGAGCATCTCGAGATCCTTCTCGGTCTCTGGAATCTTGCGCTTGAACGAGTCGCGGCTCTTCTGCAGGTTCACTTCCATGAACTTGTACTTGCTGTACAGCTGCTGCAGCGCGCCGACAATCGGCTCGATCGTGCGGATGCCGAGCGAGCTCATGAACGCGTCGATCGCTTCCTGTCGAGTCGATGCATCATCATCATCACCATCCAGTCAGTCATCAGCACGCCACAGACCACACAAACAGAGCAGACACGCACCACAAACACGGCCGTCGGGATGCCACGCGCATTGCGCTCGCCGATGATGCTGTCTGGGATGCGCGCCAGCGCCTCCGGGCTCTCCTGGAACGCTGGGGCTGCTGGGGCCGCTGCTGTGGCCATGGTGTCGTACGCCAATTTATAACTTTATTGCATGTCACCTGCCACTCATGCGTGCCACCGCATTAAATACGAATATACTACTACCATACGAATATCAGCTACTATAAATAAATATAACAAATAAGTATATTGGAAATACCGGCATGTTCTCCCAAGCGTCGGTCGACTGGTGTGGGTCGTCACTTCGGAAGACACGGCATCAGCGATGGCGACTCCGCCAGCAGTGCTCGCTCTGAGCAACGCGTCGCTGCTGCTGCTGATCACATCGTTCCAGGACGGACTCGCAGGACGCGTGCGCACGTTTGTGCGCGAACACGCAGGAGCAGACGCGGCATGCGGCGCTCGCGATGAGCGCTCCATCGCGCGGTTGGCTGTGGAACACGGCCGTCTCGACGTGCTCCAGGCGCTGCATCGGAGCTCTTCGTGCATCAACGGCATCAAGACCTTCGACATGTACGACCTCGCCGACCACGCGGCTGCGCGGGGCCACCTTGACATCCTCGCGTGGCTGTATCAAGCCACCGGAGTGGCGTTCACGCCCACGACGTTGACGATGGCGGCCGCCGGTGGCTACCTCGATGTGGTCGCGTTCCTGCGCGACACGCCTGCAGCGGTCAGCACGACGCGCGCCATGGTCACGGCTGCCACGCACGGCCATTTGGCGGTGCTGGAGCTCTTGCATACGCACGTGAAGGACGTGTGCACCACCGACGCAATGAATGGTGCAGCAAAGCACGGCCATGTGGACGTGTTGCGCTTTTTGAACGATCATCGGGATGAAGGATGCACAAGCCAAGCTTTGATCGACGCTGCGGCGCAAGGACATGCGGATGTTGTCGACTTTTTGCTGAGTGAACGCGGCATCGAGTGCTCGATTGCTGCCATGCACAAGGCTGCCGAGAATGGCCACATTGTGGTCGTGCAGCGTCTGCATGATCAGCGACCAGATGGGTGGACGGTTGATGCCATGGACGCCGCTGCTCGCAACGGTCACATGGTGGTCGTGCAGTTCTTGCATATACACAGCACTGTCGGCTGCACGATGACGGCCTTGAACGCGGCGGCAGCCAACGGCCACTTGAAGATCGTCGAGTTCCTGCACACGCATCGAACTGAAGGTTGCACGACCCAGGCGATGGACCAGGCTGCGACCAACGGCCACCTCGAAATCGTTCGCTTCCTGCGTGAGCATCGAACAGAAGGCTGCACGAAGGCAGCGCTGGTGAACGCAGCTACTAACGGCCATCTTGATATTGTCAAGTTCCTCGTCGAGAATGGCAACGGTATCCAGTGGACGCATGATACCAGCAAGAAAACTCGAGCGATGGACACTGCGGCAGCCAACGGCCACATGGACGTGGTGCAGTTCCTTCATGAGTACAGCACGGACGGTTGCTCGGTCGCGGCCATGGATCGCTCTGCACAGAATGGTCACCTGGCCGTCGTTCAGTTCCTCCATGAACATCGAACCGAAGGATGCACAACCGAGGCAATGGATCAAGCTTCGGCCAACGGCCACCTTGACGTCGTCGCTTTCCTCCACGCCAACAGATCGGAAGGCTGTACGATGGCCGCAATGGACAAGGCTGCCTCGTGTGGCCATCTCGATGTGTTCCGCTTCTTGCACGAGCGCGCTGGAAAAGGCTGTTCTTCGGAGGCGCTTGTTCACGCTGCCAAGTACGGTCACCTCGAGGTTGTCGAATACATCCACGCCCAAGCGATCCGTGGCAACACAAGCGAAGCCGTGTTGGCTGCCGCCGAGTTTGGCCATCGCAACGTGCTCCAGTTCTTGCTCGACAGTATGGACGCCATGTGTCCGTACCACGCCATGGTGCTGGCCACACGCAACGGCCATCTCGACGTCGTGCGTTTCCTGCAGTCGCGCTGTGGTTTCGGACCACTCTGGAACTGGCAAGACGCCGCTGCACATGGCCATCTGCCTGTGCTCGCGTATCTCCACTCGCGCGGCCTTCTCAACATGGCGATGACCAAGGATGCCTTCGATAAGGCCGCCGAGCACGGCCATGTGGACGTGCTGCGCTTCCTCCACGCGCACAACTTCCCGAGCCACGAGCCCGACGGCATCACGTCCGCTGTCTATGAAGGCCACGCCGAAGCCGTGCGATTCCTGCACCAGCACCGCCGTGAGCACAACATCACGATGGCTCTCGTGTTTGCCGCCGAAACCGGACAACTCGATTTGCTGCGTCTGCTGCATCCAGCAGATTGCGCCGAGAGCTGCTCGACCCAAGCCATGGACCAAGCAGCGGCTGCGGGTCGTCTCGATGTCGTGAAGTTCCTGCACCACCACTGTGCGGGTGGCTGCTCGACGCGAGCCATGAACCAGGCAGCCCGCAACGGCCACCTCGACGTCGTGCGCTTCCTGCACACGCACCGCCAGGAGGGCTGCACGACAGACGCCATGGATGGCGCTGCCACCCGCGGGCACCTTGATGTCGTGCAATACCTGCAGGCCCACCGCGGTGAAGGCTGCACGGCCAGCGCAGTGACCAAGGCGATCGAGCACGGCCACCTCGACGTGCTTCGCTTCCTGTTGCAGCACCGCCGCGAAGGTGGCGCTCCGGACCTGTTGCATTGCGCAGTGGGCCACGGGCACCTCCACATCGTCCGATGGCTGCTCAAGCAACGCCGTCCATCGCCTGAAGCGGTGGCCATCGAGACATTGGCTCGAGCGATCCAGCTGCACCACGTCGACATCTTCGCGGAGCTGCACGCCCACTTCGAGCACGACGACGCGTCCATGTGGACGCTGGTGGAGGAGGCCACTCGCATCGGCTGCCGGCCGATCATGGCACGACTCGCCTTGACCTGCGTGGATCGCTGTGGTCCACGCCTTGTGACGCACTTGCTCACGGCCAAGCAGCGTCGGAGCTTCCAGTTGCTCATGCAGGCTCATCCGGACGCGATGAGCCTGGCATGGACCCCACAAGGGTTCCTTCCAACTATCGACGTAGCTCTCTCGTCGTTGGGAGAGCGTGAAGCTGCCGACTTGTTCGCCGGCTTGGAGTCGAAGACCTCATCACTGTGTACTGAACCGCCCACGACCGACTGCGCCGACGCACCAGGACACTCCCGCGCCGTCCGCTTGCAGCACGAGCACCGAGCTGAGGTAAGTGCCACTGGTTCGACGCTCGCTGACGCCAAGCAGTAACGTGCCGACCTCACGTCGGACGCCCTGCCTGGTGCGCGCGAGCATCGCCACTGGGATCTTCGGTGCCTTCTGCGTGACCACTCGACCGACGAAGGAACGGCCAGGCCGTGCGTGGGGACTTCGGACCCGCGCACCGTGCCTCGCGTTCTGCAAAGTGGTTCCGCAGACGGCACAGCTCGCTCGGTCCTCTGCCAAGCGCGCGGCTGGAAGTCTCGTTGAGTGCTGACGTGCATGTTTGGTTTTCGTATGGGTGGTGTGGCCTCGCCTTAATGGCGTCGCTGGCTCGATGGTCAGCTGCGTCACGAGGACAGCCGTGTTTTTTTATTCTTCTGCAAATGGCGGCATCGTTGCCTGCAAAGACAACGATGGGCGTGAAGTGGAGTGGAGTGCACCGAGCTCTCGCTTCATCGCCATCGCCAATAATGACGATAATCAATGCGCAGTGCACAGCACGATCACAGCCATGGCTTCATTTGGTGTCGATTCCCACTGGCGCGACCTTCGCGCAACAATCAAATTGGCGGGAAATTATTGCTTGGCGCCAAAAGCTGTGAGCAGCTGGGCACGCTCTGTGAGCGACCGAACGCGATGAATGTGTTCGAGTTCACGGACGATTCAGACGATGATTTCGGGTTCCTGTCGGGTGCGTGTGTGCCGCATGAGTGGGAGCATGTGGGTGGTGAAGATGGGGATCTTAATGAGGTCTCGTGCAGGCGTAGCTGGACGCAACAAGTCGGGTGACCACAAGAAAGAGGTCGATCAGCTCCATGAAGACACCAAGTCACTTTTGCGCTCGCTTGGCAAGGGGAAGGAACCAAAAGAAGAGGCCAAGGTGGTCGTGAGTCAGGTAGATGATGAACCGCTGTCCCAGCAATCGATTGGCTCGTCGGCGCTGGGCGACATCTCGCAATCGTTGTCAGCATCTCAACTCAGCGTCACCATCGACGACACCAAACCAGTGGTGGCGTCTGTGAGCAGCAAGACGACTCCAAAGCCAAGAACTCCGGCTGGATCCAAGCAGGTGAGCGTTTAGTGGAGGGATATGAAGCAGGGGATGATTGCTTAGCGTGAATCGTGTGCGTTCAGACATCGTCATCCATGCCGCTGGTTATGTCGACATCTCTACCGAAGGCCTCGACTCTCCTTGTCCAACTGGAGGACTCAAAATTGGATCTCAGTGGCGACGTCGGCGCTATCGGTCGTTTCCACTCACAGGATGATGGCGGTGTGGTGCTAGATATCAAAGGTATGTCGTCCTTGCAAGAGTTTTTGTTCAACATGGTCTCTCATGAGGATAGTGATGATGCAGGTCACCAGTACATTGGCGAAATTGTGCCTTGCGGGACGTTCATGGTCGTGGGCATTGGCGCCACCGAAGCCAAAGTGGAGAACATGGTCACTGATTTCTGTCAGATCACCCAGAAGCTGAGCGTGATAGAGAGCATCTCCGGTGTCGTGCTAGCAGGCAAAACAGGCGAAGTGAGCTCGTCGGACGAAGGCGCCGAGTCGCCAACTCGCACTGGCAAACCTGCAGCGACACTGAAGGGCCGCAAGCGCAAGAAAGCGTCATCCGATGACGACGATGATTCCGACGCCGACTCTGATGCCTCGGAAGCGAAAGCGCCAGCATCTACAGCGAAGAAACCTCGCAAAACACCCACCAAGACCAAGACACCAGCAAAAAAAGCGACCAAATCGCCGGCAAAGCCCCCGGCCAAGACGCCAGCCAAAAAGACGCCTGCAAAGACCAAAGCAGCGTCCGCGAGCAAAGCCAAGAGCGCCAAGAAAGCGCCCCCAAAGAAATAACTATTATGCACATCGTCCACTCTTCGTCATGTTGCCATGCATTTCTTCGTAATCGTACCCGGTGGTACCTTTATCGACGAGATAGAGGTGGCTAGAGGTACCACGCGGCGGGAACGGTTTTAATCTGACGCAGTGCCATTCGCGAAGACGTCGACAACACGGACGACGCCGCCGTCAACGACATGAGCGCCAGCACCATCGTCCGCAATCTGCACGCTGTGCGCGAACGCCTCCAGGAGGCTGTGGCCAAGTCGACGCACCGCCGAGTACGTTCGTCGGGTCGTGCATGGCTGTACACGGCCCACACCAGGGCCACTGACGCGTCACTAATGACGATCATGTGTTGACTTGACTGGCAGTGCACGCTGGTGGCTGTGAGCAAGACCAAGCCGATTGAGGATCTGCAGGCCGTGTATCAAGAGGGACAGCGCCATTTTGGAGAGAATTATGTGCGTGGGGTGTCGTGTACGCATTTGAAAAGGTTGGGGCGTCATAGGCTGACTGGGGGTGCTTGTGCAGATCCAGGAGCTGATCGAGAAGGTGCCACAGATGCCGAACGACGTGCTGTGGCATTACATTGGCCACGTGCAGTCGAACAAGGCCAAGATGCTTGTGCGCGACGTGCCCAACTTGTTTATGGTGGAGACCGTCGACTCGATCAAGATTGCCAATGCCCTGAACAAGGCGTCGGGCGAATTCCGCACGACGCAGCTCAATGTCATGGTGCAGGTCAACACGAGCGAGGAAGAGCAGAAGAGTGGGGTGACGATGGAGGAGTCGGTGCAGCTGGCGGAGCACATTGTGTCGTCTTGCGAGCATCTGCAGCTCATGGGACTCATGACGATCGGGCGCTATGGCGACACGACGTCCGAGTGCTTTGATCGACTCGTGGCGTGCCGCAAGCTGGTGGCGCAGCGACTCGGCAAGCAAGAACAGGACCTGGAGTTGAGCATGGGCATGTCAAGCGACTAGGAGCTTGCGGTATGTAGAGATTCCACGGTCGAGCGCGGTTATCTCGTTTTGTTGATCTCATCGTTGATGTGTATGTTGATTGATGTAGATCGCTTGTGGTAGCACCTTTGTGCGTGTTGGCTCCACCATCTTCGGCGAACGCAACTATTCGCGGGCGTAAAGTACAAGTGCGGCGGATTGATTTGCTCCTTAACTTACAGCAAGATAGAATTTCTCTTTTCCGGTGAGATACCTCAATGTCATAGCAGTTCAAACGCCAAGGCCGAGTCGAGATCGAACTCGCCGCGTTTGCGAGTTTCCAACCACGTCGCGGCTGCTTTTGATGCGTCTTCGCTTGTGACGATAGGGTTGGGCTCGGTTGTATCAGCTAGCGCGTCTTCGCTCTGAGCGACGAAATCCGATGGCTTCTTTGCCACGAACTCTTCCAAATCGACATACGTGGTTTCTGGCTCGTTAGGATACATTTCACTCCACGTCTTACCAGCTTCTTCAGCCTTGCGGCGCATTTCTTCCACTTCCTGTCGCCGCTTTGCTCGTTTCTCGTCGGCTTCTTTCGCTTTTTGCTCGCGGTCGCGCCGACGCTGCTCCAGGATGTGCATCGACAGCATATCCTTGCGATGGAACTTGTCTTCGGGCAGCTCTTCATCTTCGTGCACAGGATCCCACTGGGCCATTTGTTGCTGCGCTCTGAACAAATCACTTGGGGAAGCACTCTTTGTCTGTCCTGTTGGTTTCGTTGGTTCGGTCGCCTTGGCGAGATGGAACATCTCTTCCAAAGACTTGGGTTTCTCAGACCCGCCTGCTGTTTGCGTTGCTTGATCATTATCCGCCTCGGTCAGAGCTTGGGCTAGCAGCCACGGCGCGGAGCCACAGTCTGCTTGATCCGGATGCCATGACTTATCAATCGGCATCTGGAATGTCATTGCGTTCGCTGACACATCCAACACTGCATCGGCGCTGTCGATAACGACCGGGTACGGAAGGAACACCAACACGTCTTGGTGACCAGCCGCCTTCACTGTCAGCAATTCCGCACCAAGCTCTACTTCCACATCATCCACTTGAGCAATTGGAGCGGTGGCATCGAAATGGACTTGGACTACGAGACTCGTCCCAGCTCTTGTAAGAATCTCTGGTGACAGTGCCGTGCCACTGGGTTCCGACGCAGGCACCCTCAGACAGGTTACTCGTTGCCCGTGTCGCTCTTCGAGCACTTCGACACGGGCCAGAGCAGTCTTCTGCGGCTTTGGCGCTTGCTTGCGCGCTAGAGCCTTCGCCTGAGCAACTTGCTGCGTGCTGACTTCCTCGATGATCGGCGCTGTGGTCTTGCGGATGTAATGTCTGGGCGGCGGCAACTCACCACGATACGCGAGGCGTGGCAGCTTGAATCGCGCATCAAGTTGGATTTTGTACTAATGGTGGCGAACGTCAGAGGAGGTGTCAGTTCGTCGAGTCGACAAGATTCAAACAAACGTGGGTGTCAGCCACCTTTTGGTCAATGTATTCGATGGCGAGCTCGCACACAAAGTTGCGGAACGCGCCAGACTTGTCGTTCTTGCAGTCTTCGACGACCTGAGTGTTGACGGCGACATCGAACGCGAGAGACGACACACCCTTCTTGTCAGTCACTTCGTGCGGCGCACCCAGAGACAATGGCACGTGGATGCCCTGTTATTCACATTATCCACACAAGGTGAGTCATTCCAAACCAGCTCCAAGTCGGCGCATTGATTCATGCGTACTTCTTGCTCGTTGCCTTCATCGTCGAGCTTTTTCTTCTGAGAGAACGTCTGGATCTTGTCCGAGTAACACACGTTGACAAACACTTTCTTCTTGTTATTCAAGTCCGTCGTCTTCATCACAAATCCTGGCTTGACGTCAATGTACATCTGCACCCAGACATGACGAAATTCAGCGACTCCCCTCTGTAACATCCGTGTGCCACGCCGCACCCCTTCTTGCTTTTCCTTCAATCCCGTGCTTTCCATGACCTTCTCGCCTGGAAATCGAGGCTTGAACTCTGGCGGTTCGTGTGTGAGTCATCCAGGCTCCAAGCGCCCATGGCAGCCACCACACCAGTGTGTCTGCTCACCTGCTTCCTTGCCGGTGTTCTTCTTGAGCATATCAAACAGCGAGCTCGCATTGTCACCACCTGCAGCTGCGCCTGCCATCGCATTGGATGGGTGACTGTTGCTGCCTGCAGCATGCGCAGCGGCGCCCTCGACTTCGGCCTTCATCGCCATCATTAGGTTCTTGTATCCTTCCGGATCCGTCCGCTCCATCTCATCCAGCCACTGCAGACCCAAGCCAAGTCACACCCCAAAATGCTCAGCACAACGCACCACTGTAATTGCAATGTTCTGACGTGAATACAGCTCTTCTTACGTCGGCGTATTGCTCGAGCGTCGCGTCGTCCATGGCGTCACCGTGCAATCGACCAACAGACGCTGATGCGGTCTGGTGCTGCCCTTTGGGACAGCCCGTGGAAGGACGACCGAGCCACCGCGTCCCTCGCGCTAAGTACGAATCTATCAATTTCAGCTCATATTGGAAGCCTGGTGAATCGGTCACACAACAATGACAAGCGATGTGTGACCGATTCACCAGGCTTCCAATATGAGCTGAAATTGATAGATTCGTACTACTCAGTGGGCGCTGTCTGCACGAGCATGAGCAAGAGCAGCGCAGGGAAAGAAACAACGAATGCGGACTCGTTCTCGGTTTGTATTTGCCATCACTCTGGTTAGTCACTGGTTTTCCTCACGGCGCAGGTCGTTCTGCTGGGTGCATCCGCCGATGCGCTGGCGAGAGGCGACGACTCCACGGCAGCAGAACGGTGCACACGAGCGCGAAAACGTGCAGCAGATGACGTTTACATCAGGTCAACGAATGGCTGGGCGGCCATGGTGATTGGCTGCACGCCCTTGGTCTTGAGGGTGTAGGCCTCCTTTGGCTGCGTTGGCACACGCTTGAGCTCAGCGCGGACTGTGAGGACAGACACGATGGAAGATAAGTACACGGGGATGAACGAGACAGCAGCCGTCTCTATGTGGGAACGCACCGCCGGTGGCACGGGCCTCCTTCTTCTTCAAGTCGTTTTCCTTGACACGCTGGAGGAAGCCAAGGCGGCACTTCGACTGGTGCACGTGCTCAATGCGAACGTTGATGTGCTTGTGGATGATGCGGTTGCCCACGATCTTGTTCACACGCACACCGACAGCGCGCTTGGTGACGTTGTACACGCGACCAGTGCGGCCGTGGTAGAACTTGTGTGGCATACCCTTGTGGATAGCACCGTTCGCCTTGATGTCAACGTAGTCGCCGACCTTGAACGTACGCAAGTACGTCGACATCTTGATCATACCCGACTGACGGTATGGACGCGCGAACATGTCGCGCGTGCGGGCGCGGTAACCAAACGAGTGTGGCATTTTGCAAGACTAACTGCTGCGCACAACAACACCACGTCAATATGCTGACTCTCCAATCGCCACGAGCGAGGAGCCACGGCGCAGTCCAAGCGAGCAATAGCCCCAGCAACAGCACAGCAACAGCAGCAACAAGAGTCGTCTTCTTGAGAGAGAAGCTGTCCACACCATCAACGCAGACGTCCGATGCGTTGGTCACCAAGCTCATCTGATCTGTCCCCCGACGTCCACCGATCCATGCCAAGCAAGCACGACCCTGTCAAGCTGACTCACAGCGCGCCACTCGCCATGCAGCAAGCTGTGTCGAGATCCCCAATCCGAGTCGTGATCTCCATCACCTCCGAGAGAGAGAGATCCATCATTTTCCGCGTCCATATTGCGTGCGTTCCACGCGTGTATTTACGACCCCATTGCCGCTCCTGCTGCTGTTGCTGCGCTCGCTCACTCGCTTGGTGCACCGTGCCGTGGCGCCATCGCCATCATCAACATCATCCGCCGCTTACCTGCGGATTCACCCCAAAGCGAACGAGACAAGACTGGTCTTCCACGGGCGGCACTCCGCTGCCCAACGCCAGCCAAACTATTGGCCGTGAAGGCGTCAGCATACAAACTCCCAGTCACCCGGACCAGCCAATCAGCGGCGGGAGGGAGACCCGACCCGGACCACCCAGCGACCCACAGGCAGCTCATTGGTGGAAAACCTTCTCTTGAACGCCATTGGTTGAAATCATGCTGGAGGAGTGCAGGATTATGACCAATCGTTGTGGAGAATAGCCGTAAGCATTTTGACCAATGAGGTGGCGCGGTGACAGAATGCATCACCGACAGAGCTCGGGTTGCTGCGGAGGCGACGATGGATGTGCGTGCAGATGATGGCGACGGCGATGGCGGTGGCGGGAGGAGAGACCTGTCTGTGGAGTGGAGACGATGGTGCTGATGGATGCGGTGGTTGTGGTGGCGTGGCAGGATGAGGAGTTTGGGGAAGAGGTGCTGGTGACCACCAAAGGCAGTGGCGCTGCGGCCGCCAAGGCGTGGGAAGATGGTGCGCTGCGTGATGCTGCTGTGTCGCTGGTTCCTGGATGGAATGGCGTTGCTGATGGGAATTATGAATGGGATTGTGGATGATGGATGAGCAGAGAGGAAGAAAGCAGCTGAAGCGGCGAATGAGCTGAAGAAAGAGCCCACAGCGAGTGCCAATGCGCCGCATGACGAGGATGAGGAGCTGTATGGCGGCGTCTCCATCAAGCTGAACGCCAACAAGGCTGCAGCGGATAGCAAAGCATCGGCAGCGGTGAGTAACTGGCAGCGAAGGCATCAAAGTCGGTCTGAAGCTCACTTGACGTGGCTTGTTGCGAGAGAAGGCAACGAAAACAGAACCTGGTGGGGATGACGATGACGACGACGAAGACGATGAAGAAGAGATCTCGATCGTCGTGAACAACAACAAAAGCGGGAAGCCGATGCTTCGCTTCACGCAAGGCGCAGGTCGCTTCCATCGCGGAAGCTTCTCTGGCGGCAGTCAAGCTGCAGGAACAATGTCGAGCCAGCAAAAACCAGGCGATGTACGTGAAGATACTTTGTTTTCTGGACGTCGAACGGATAGCTCACGTGCTGTTATTATGCCGACAGGAGGACCTGGAGGAGATTGACGATCTCTCTGCTTTCGGTGGCCGTCGCACGGCGTTTGACGTCGACATCGACATGTTGGAAGACAAGCCATGGCGAAAGCCTGGCGTGGATATCTCAGACTACTTCAATTATGGATTCGATGAGCACTCGTGGCGAGAATACGCTGCCACACAGCTACGCAAGCGCCGTGAAATGGCTGTCGAGAAGATGAAGGAACAAGCCGCTCGACAAGCTGCCGCACAAGCGCTGCAAGCAGCCAACGACGCGGCCAAGGCACAAGCAGCCCAAGCTGCGACGTCGCGTCAGTATCCTGGTGGCAAGGGCGACGGCAAGGATGGCGCTGATGGTGGTGGCCGTCCTGGCGAGTGGGGCGGCATGGGTGGCCCACCAATGGGTCCCGGCCCTGGTATGGGCGGCCCCGGTGGCTTCATGCCGCCACCGCGAGGCTGGCACCCTGGTATGGGGCCACCGCCGCACGGTGGCGGCCGCGGGCCACCAGGCCACTTCATGCATCCACCGCCGAACTGGAATGGAGGCATGAGAGGGCCTCCGCCACCATGGGGAGAAGGTGGCCCGGGCATGTGGATGGGAGGCCCAGGAGGCCCCGATGGCCGCCCTGAGCGTGGTGGCCGTGGCGGTGGAGGCGGTGGCCGTGGTGGTGGCCGTGGTGGTCGAGGAAGAGACCAAGACGACCACCGTGGAGGACGCAAGAGCGACGACCGAGATGACAAGGGCGGCAGTCGCGGTGGGCGTGAGTCGAGTGCTCGCGATCGATCTCGTTCACGCTCGCGCGTGGCACCTTCGCGACGTGACCGAGACGATCGCAGTCGTGATCGAGGGCGTGATCGAGACAAAGAACGCGACCGTGGACGTGACAGCGATCGTTTTCGAGACCGGGGTGGTGACCGGGGTGGCGATCGTGGCGGTGATCGCGGTGGCGACCGAGGTGGTGATCGTGGAGACCGTGGAAGAGACCGAGGGCGCGATCGTGGACGTTCCCGTTCCAGAGACCGCGATTCACGCAAGCGCAAGGAGCGTGACGACAGTGCTGCTGGCGGTGGTGGCGATGGCGACGATGGCCGCAAGCGAAGACACTAGCCATGGCACACGTAGTGGACGAGGTAAAGCATTTCGAAATGAGGAATGGAGCAATTTGGATCTTGTTACACTTGCTTGCGCAGCCACAGTTCCGTTTCTATCTTGTCCAGGTCGTGAGCAGTGACGTGGATAGCTAGCACAGCGTGCTGCTGAATGGCCTGGACTGGCACAAACGTCACAGCAGGTAGCACAGCCAAGGCGTGGCGCTGGTACGCGGCCTGGAAACCTGGGAGGGAGAAAGTTAGCCAAATTTCGATGGGCATCAGCCAAAGACAAGAGGAGCATGGTTGCGTACCGGCGACTAGGAGCATTTCCGAAGGCAATGCGGTGTGGACGTAGAAAACGCGCACATGCACCACACGGTTCAAAGGTAGCGAGTTGCGTGCCATCTCGTGCGCCATCTCACCGAGCAGAGCGTGCCACATGCTTGCAACAACCTCGACCGAGTTCGCCAGAGCGCCATCCAAGCTAATGGCACCAGCCATGAGACACATGGCGCGGGAAATGCTGGTTACCTGCCACTCGAGTTTGAGTCCTGGTGGCACGGCACGAGTGAGCTGACGGCTAGTTGGGTGGAGGAACTTGAGGACTGGATGCGTCAGTGCCTGGAGCTCAACTTCAGTGAGAGCGTCACGTGGCAAGTGCGACAGCTCCACCACGAGCACAGGCACATGCTTAACCAGCGCCACGAGCTCTGCAGCCTTGTCCACTTCCTCGTCGCTTTCATCACTGTCTTCCACATCGAAGACGTCCTTCAAACCAGCATTGTGGGTGAACTGGTCACGACACGTCGCAGCCAGTGCCATGGCGTCCAAGGACTCGGTGTCTGAGACGTATACGGTGGCGAAGCAGACATGGCGCAAGTTGGACGCGAGTGCTTCCAGCGCGTAACCAGCGTTCTTCACGCATTGAATGGCTTGGCTCGTGTGGTCGTTGCCCATGAGCGTCATCGTCTGTGGGAAGAAAGAGATCTGACCGGCGAGGAGGATCAGTGCTTTGTGCAGCACGTTCGCTTGGCTGTATGGCCCGATGCAGTTTGGCGCCCACGCCGACAGACTCTGAATATGCATGACGTCTCGCTGCACGCGCTGTTTGTCAAGCTTGGCAACACCACTACCACGCAAAGCAAAACAGTCGATAAGTACACGCGCTGGCAATGCGGCTACTTCGACGCAGCTTCGCGAGGCTGGCATGGTAGGTGGGAAGTGCTGACAGTAGGCGGCATTGAGACGGCCGAAGTCACTCATATCCTTGACGAACAAGTGCACAAAGCACACGTCTTCCAGCGTCGCCTGCTGCTGCTTCAACGCCGCTACAGATAGTCGACGGAGTGAGACGCTCTGTCACCCAGTGAAGAAGGAACATCACCGATTCCGAACCTTTCACTTGTTCCAACACGTCGGTCATTTCTTCTTCGAGAGTCAGCTGAGCACTCTTGCTGCTCATGAGACCACTAACATAGATCTGGTCACGGAAGCACTGCACGCGCGATGCCATTGTCTCAGTGACGTTGGCAGCGAGCTGCTGTGCCAGTAACGGCACGTCAGTGATCGCACGCATTGACACATTCTTGCCTGCACGCGCTGGGGACGGGAGCACAACGCTAGAGAGCGGCAGCGCGTTTTCATCCTTGTCCTCGAGATGACTCTGCTCTATGACCAGGAACGCCACGGGCGAGTAATAGTCGTCCGAGTGAAGCACGACCCGCGAGGCATCACTGCGTGCAACATGTGCGTTTATTTTCGAAAATGTGCATCGACTTCAGTTGCGTCTGCACGTACATCACAATGCGCTTCTTGAACAGCGGACAGTCCAGCGTCAGCGTTTCGTATTCGCCACCTTCACCGCAGACGTTCAGGTGATACTTCTCCTGCAGCGTCAGCAGCTCGTCCTGCAAGTCCGCGAGGGTGCGCCCCAGGTGCTTCTTTGGCTGCAAGCCGAACGACGCCACTTTGACCAGGATCGCTTCCATTCCGCTTTCAATCATGTCGTTCAGTAGATCTTCCTGGTCGCGGCGCCACAAATAGCCGATCGACGTCAGTCCCAGGCGAGAACAGCTGCATCACATGATCAACAACAGCCACCATGTCAGCGCACGCAGACGTTAACATCCGCATAAGGCACGTACACATTCTCCACGCGATTGCGCTGGTACGATGAGAAGATCGCGCCCGAGCACACGCCCTGCACATCTGGGAATTGGCGCTGGAGAGTCGTCCATCCATCCATTCATCCATTCATGCGTGTCAGTCGACGCCGTAACTGCGAGAGCCATACAATGAACGCCACACGCACCTTCACATTGGCCAGCAGGCGGTGGAGATCTTCGACTTCATCGCCGTCAATGGTGGCGTGGTAGTCAATGTCGGTCGTGATGGCCTTGCCCGTGATCGTGTCGGTCACCAGCTGCAGCTCCATCGCCTCGGCGATCATGCTCACGACGTTGTGACCGACCGACTGGTACATGAACGAGTCGATCTCGGCCTCTTCCGGCGTGAGATCCAGCGGCGGATGCAAATGCGCCAGGCACACGATCTCGTGGCCGTAGCGAACGCATTCCATCATCGCATAGCAGCTGTCTTTGCCGCCGCTCACCAGCGCCACCACCTTCATTGTTGACAACGCGCTGGTGATGTCCAAATATGACAATAATTGATACTGGTGGAGAGCGACCATTATTTCTTGTATTGATTTGTCTCGAAATTATGTACTATATTGTTTGGTATCTGAAACATATTTAATAGATATGCATATTTTCTGAGTGGAATCGAGCAAGACAGATGCAAATGACTGCACCGACACCAATAATGCCAGCGGTGCTCAACACCACACGTTCAGTTGAAATCCCGTTGGACTGGTCGCCTCCCGATGGAGGAAACGAAGTGTTAGAAGGAATGCCGAGTCAGCTTGTGGCCTGGAGCGCCGATGCAGGTGTCGTCGCAGTCGCCAACGGGCCGGTGGTCGACGTGTATCATTTCGCTGCCCTCGCCATGGCCAAGTCCGACATTTCGACCACAGCCACAGCCGAGTCGCACGCTGCCATCAATGCATCAGCACGTCTGCAAGCACACGTGCCGTTTCTACAGCACATCTCGCTGCGGGAGCACGTGGAAAGTCATTATCACTTCATGACCGACACCTCCAAGCCGATGCCGTCGTCTGCGACGTGTGTGGCATTCGCGGAACGCGACTTGTTGTTTGTCGGCGCTGTCGGCACCAGCGACGAAGGCACCGATGATGACGCCCCATGGTGCTCGTGGCTGCTTGGATTCCGCCTGTACGTCAGTGCGGCGTCGTCGTCGGCTCTTGTGCACCTTTTGTTCGTCGAGGAAGCATTCCAGGCGCGAGGTGGCATCGGACACATCGAGCTGTGCTCATCGCTGTGCGATACCACGCTCCATGAGGGCACCGCTGTAATGATCAGTCATGCATCGAACCAGATCGCGCTCTTTCGATGGGCAGAGCGCTTCAGCGATCGTGTGCTCTGCGTGGCCGCGATCCCGCAGTGTCGAGACGCGGTGCTGACTAGCGTCGCCGTGGATGAGCTGCGTGCTCACTGGTGCGCTGTGGGCGACAGCGCTGGCAATGTCTTGTTGCTGGACCTGCGTACCCTGGCATGGGACTCAGCCACTGCTGTGCGACGACTGGAGAGCCGAAGGTCGGTCAGTGGCTCGGGGTCGCGCTTGCAGCTGTTGCAGTCGTGGCGCTCAGGCATTGCCGCCCGAACGAATCCGTTGGAAGACGTGCGCTGTGCTGCGATCGCTCAAGGCAAGTTATTACTTGCACTGATGCACCTGTGAGGCTTGGTTTCGGGTTGGAACTGACTTGAGTATGATCGGATGGGTCGGCAGGCGACGTACTGGACTCCTGTTGCACGAGCTTGCGGTGGTGGCAGATGGAAGCAGTGACGTCGCGCCAATGGCTCATTGCTGGCTCATTGAATGGAGCGATTCGAGTGCGTGCTACTTGATTAGACGTGTTGTGGGGAGACATCGCTGACTGCGGGCGTATCAAGGTGATGAAATGGGCGCAGGATCTGAACAGCGCGATGGATCAATTTCGACTCGAGACACTGCAGGTGCGCTATTGTCTCAACGCCAACGGCACGGAAGAATTGCAATTGCCGCTGTCGTGAAGACCAACGTATTGCGAGAGCATGACATTGCTGTGGAATGTCGAGCAGGTGTACCCAGGCTTGTCGTCTGCTGACTGCGTGCGATGGATCTCGAAGCTCACCCCGACAGACGTTCCAGATCTCCTCGAGTTCACCACAGTCTCGAAATCGACCTGGAAAGTCTGGAACGTGACTGGGAAGCCTGCTAGCCCAGTCATTCAATTACCAAGTCTCGTGGATGCGCTCAACGCCCCACAGCATCAGGTAAGCACACGTGTAGACGTTTGACTGTTGGATTGGGTTGCGATTGTCGTCTGCGTCATGATTGTTTACAGCTTCCCACGAAGCAAGCCCAGCAAGTGTTGGGCCCAGCGACTATCGATATCGATGCGTGCAATGGCCAGGAAGCCGACGTTCCCAGTCAGAATCAGTCGCTGCTGGTAGTGACTGCTGGTTGTTTGTATTTGGTGGAACATGCACAGCAAGCACGTTCGGGTGATAGCGAGATCGCGAACGATACTGCCAGCGACGCCCAGAGCGAACACACACCCGAGGAATCGCAGCAAAATGGTCACCACGACGTGGACGACAACGACACAGCGTCAAATGCATTGAAAGTTGCCAACTCGGCAGCAGTCAAAAACCTAGAGCGACCACCTGAGACCATCCAGGAACGCTTCCAGTTGCCACCAGCGAGATTCCAATCGGAACGATCACCCACCATCGACGCACTCCCGGAGCAACTGAACGCAGGGCCATCATGCGACGGCGAGACAGGAACGCACGTCACGCGCGTCGAGTACGAGCAGGTATGTGCTGGTTGCGTTGGCGTGGAAGGACATTGGAACGACCGCTCAGGCACTCGTCATGTAGCGACTCGCGCACGTGGTGCATCGTGTGGAGAGGATGAATGACACGGTCAAGGCACTACGCAACTCGTTCCAGCTCTTCACACAAGAGACACAGCGCCACATGAGCGCGATGAACGAAAAGCTTGAGCTACTTCTCGATCTTCACGCGAGAGAGGAGAGCGCTGGTTGTCCCTAAAACGGTCGGTCGACTCGCAGCTTCGTTGATGGTTCGCGACTGTTCGATGGACAGATCGATCGATTGCTTCAGCGCAAACGAAGCATCGTGCGGACTCCGAGGCGTTGAGCTTCCACAACAACGTCATGGACAGAAGCTATCTGGACGATGGACGTGGCCGCCGATCCAGCGCCACTGTGGCGACCAACAACCAACTGCAGCACGGGGCGTATGTGCCCCACTTGGCCGACAAGTACGATCCCGACCACCCGGACGCCGATTGGGGCGGTGTTGTGCAGCGCTCGTACAAGAAGCGATACTTCGACAACCACGGCCGAGACGTGAGTGGGCGTAGACAGCGTACGCGGGCGACGATAGCGCTCGTAGAAACGATTCTGTTGTTTTGGTTGTGGAATACAGAACCTGACGAGCGATGTTAAAGGCGGTCTCATGCCGCACGAAGCTGCGCCAGTGGCTGGATCGAGTTTCTCGGGCAAGCGGATGTTTGAGAGCGAGCACATCCCATCGGGCGATGCGGTGAGGTCCTGCTTTGCTCCTGCATCACTCAATGCGGTCACTGACAACGGACATTCGCCACCCCGGGCAGAGCATCCCAGGAATCCCATTCACAAGTGCCGTTTATCAGGTACGCACCACACCGAGGAAAGATGCAAGTTAGAGTTGGATATTTGATGACATGGCTGATTTTACGAGGTTGGTCCTGGTGGGAGCACCAGCGCCAGCGACTGGAAGTCGTACGTTGTGGTTGTGGATCAAGTCCTCGAATTGTATTCTGATGCGGCACTTGGACCGCAGGACTTACGCGGCGCAAACGAGCATGGAGGCCACGCCGAAAGAGAACTTCGCGCTCGGAAGCAAACAAAACGCGCAGCACAAACGCCATGTCACCCCGCT
This sequence comes from Lagenidium giganteum, assembly GCA_002286825.1. NCBI lineage: Eukaryota > Oomycota > Peronosporomycetes > Pythiales > Pythiaceae > Lagenidium > Lagenidium giganteum. Next base: position 171,008 of record NSDO01000045.1, on the reverse strand, counting down.
GGTGCGTTTTCTTGCGGTTGTGTTGGCGTTTGGGTGTGGTTTTTGTCTTGACCTTTTTCCATTTCCACAGTATGAGCAAGCGCAGGCAGAGCGAAAAGCGAGCACTCGGTCATCGTCACCATATTTGGACAACAACGTGAGCTACCATCGACACGCGGCGCTCGCTGAATGATGTTGCGCTGACGGTGTGGTTATGCACGGAAACAGCAGAGCTCGTCATCGTCGCGTGGCTCATCTCCCGCAGGACTGACTAGCACGTCCAGCGCGGGCTCGCTTTCTGGTCAACGACCTGAGCGTCGGTCGCTGCTCGCGGGGATCGGCAAGCTGGTGGCTGCTGAAGACATTGGCGATAAACTCGCGTAAGTCACTTGATGGCTCTCTCCGTCAACAATGCTATGGTGTTGTCTGGTGCTGACAGCCGCGCGTTCTTCTTTGTCCCTTCCAGGCGACCCGAGCACCACCTATCGCAGGCGTATTCAGATCCCACCAACAAGAACCTGCTCACCGAAAACTAGTGCGTAGCCCCAGCTGATGATGAGTGCCGTCACTGATGACGACACTGACCTTGCTCCTGTTAATGCAGTCATAGCACGACGTTGGGTTATACAGGCAAACGCTCGTCCTTTCGGAGATGACAACAACACCAGACGCTCACAGCAGCACCATTGCATTATCATGGGATCGTCATATGTCAATACACCACTCGTTTACTACAGAGTAGCGATTAGTGCTGTTTCCATATCCTTGGGATTCCTGTGCAGCTACATCGAATGCATGTCGATACGGAAGAAGAACCAGCCGATGAGGACACCAACCAAGCTGCAGGCGCCACCTACTAGCACTGGCAATGCGAAGCCGAGCGACGTTTCCACCAGCGCTGCGCCGACGAAGAAGTTGACGAGTTGACCAAAACAGTTGGCAGAGTTCAAGGCGCCAACGTACATGCCCACGTCGCTCGTGGTGTTGCCGAACACGTGCATGATGACGGGCACGATGAGCGCGAAGATGGTCGTTTGTGTGATGGCTGTGAGGATGATGATCGCGACGTCAACGGCCACGATTTTGGTGAACGCCATGACCATGAGCAAGGCCTGGGGAATACTGCCTAGCACCACAACCCATCTTGCGCCAATGCGGTGCACTAGCAGCGGCAGCAGCCACGAGTACGCATACCCAGCGACGTTGAACAGCATGTCTGTGAGTCCACCAGCGACGCGAACACCGCGGTTGTACTGGGTCTGTGCAGGCGAACACGCGTGTCCGCATGCGTCGGCATCCGTGGCGTTGCCACCGTAGACTGCGATGCCGAAGAATTGGCCTTTGCTGCCGTTGTACGCTGTGAAGCCGAACTGAATGCAGAAGAAGATCGCGCAGTAGACTACCAGTACGCGAGGTAACACGCGTAGGCCGTGTAGGATGGAGCCAAACGCTTGGCACACGCGAGTACAGGCCGAGGGTTGAGCACGACTGTTATCAGGAAGACAAGTCTTGACTCGTGGCGTCTCGTGGGCGAAGATGCAGACGGCGCCGACGGTGACGAGCATGACGACCGAGAGCATGCCGAGGAACCAGCGCAGCGTCAGATGGGCAGCGCCAAATGCGTAGATGTATCCAGCAACGACGATGGAGCCGAGCGTCGAGCTAGCTTGACCGATAGCAGCGCCCGTGGTCTGTCGGTCACCCGCGAAGTCAGCGATCAGCAGGAAGGCAGGCGTCTGCACCACGTTGACCGTGATATCCATCCACGTGTAGAAGACAATCGTGAGCATGGCTGTCCACGGGTGAGAGTCGCCATGGTCACCAAGCAACTCGCCCAGTTGGCGTGTGAAGCCCATGAGCGTCCAGCACACGGCGCTGGTGATAGCCCCATAGAGCAAATACGGTCGACGGCGGCCCCATCGGTTGGTGCTGCGGTCGCTTAGCACGCCGATGGTCGGGGCTACGAGGATGCCCGACAGCGGGCCGATCACTTGCGTCAACTGCACGGCGTAGCGAGGCAGAAGCGTGCCGAGGTATGGACCTAATGCAGCCCATTGAGCTGCCCATGCCATGTTGGTGGCCATACGGGGCAGAGACAGCAGAACGAGCATGGCGATAGAGCAGCGCTCGCGTGGTGGAGCTGGGTCCTGAATCGTCATCGGAGTCGTGGCTTCCGGGCATGAGAGGTGCGATAGGTGCGGCGACAGCGTGAAGTACTTGGTGGCGGTGTCGTCCGAGGCCCCCATCATAATACTGGTACTGCAGGCAAAGCTAGGTGGGAGCTAGGTGGAGCTGGTGGTTTGCGTGGTGTCGGGGAAGTTGTCGAGTGAGTTGTTTGCGCCGGTAGCGCTGGGTCGTGTTCCTGTACGTGGTGACACGGGTTAGTATTGAGCGTCGACGCGCCGTGGGGATTGTCCATCGTGGACGTCACGGATAGCATCGATCCCAAGCGCTGGACAATCGAATCTGTGTTTGGTGCTGCGGTCGAACAGCACGGCATTTGTACGACGACGGACAGTGGCCATGAGCGGTGGGCGATAATGGAGAGATCGTGGTCGAAAAAAACAGAAGAGAGAAGAGACCGTCGACCAACGCCGCTGCTGCGAACGACAACGACCAAGGAGGAGCAAGAGGGAGGCACAGCGCCGAGGCGCGGAGGAACACACACGAGTAAGGCGCACTGGGGCAATCAATGGAGCGAGCTCTGTTCTTGCATCATCATCATCATCATCTTCACCTCCCATCATCTCTCATTGCTACGCACGGCAAAAAATTGCTCGACGGGAATACGTGTCAGGGGGAGGCGGCGAGTGGTGCGATCGATCACGAGCAAGGACGAGGCACACGCCACATGAGGCGCACCATGCGATACACGCAGACATATGCAATCGCGCGAGGGCGGTCTCTCTCTCTCTTCTCTTTCTCTCCTTGTCTTCTCTCTTCACTGCTGATTTTCCTCGTCTCTTTCGTTCTGGTCCTCTTTCCCTTGTCTTTCTTTCTTTCTTTCTCTCTCTCGCTTTTGTCTTTTAAATGTCTCGCTTGTCGATGGGCGTGCCATTGGCTCCCGACATCATCATGCCTGAGCCGGATCGGTCGCGCATGGCTTCGCCATGCAGGAATGGCTTGAGGCGTTCCTTGGTGCGTTTCTTGAGCGTGAGGAAGAACACGAGGTCGCTCTCCATCTCTTCGAGCAGCTCTTCATTGCCGCCTTCGGCCAGTGCTTCTCGGTGCGCCTTGCGCAACGTGGCAATGATCTCGAGCAGCTCTTTCAAGTACATCGTGTCTCGCTCGCGCTGTTCCATCCAGCGGTGCGTTTCTTGCTGCTGCATCTTGTTGCGGCCGAGCCGGATCGATTCCATGAGCTGGTCCGTCACGAGCGAGCGACAGCCCGTGCAGAGCTGGCCATCGGCCAGCGTGTTCTGCGTGTACGTGTTGGCGATGCCGCTGAGGATCTCGAGGTCCGTGGTGGTGGCGGCCGGGGGCGCCGACGCCGCCACGGAGGCCTCCGCAGTGGCCGAGCCGGCCCCCACAGTCGGTGGTGGCCCGGCCTTCATCATGTTGGGGTACTGCATGGGCAGTCCGGCGACAGGCACGAGCGTGGGCGTGGCGTGCTCGTAGAACCCCTGGAGGTCCGCCGAGGACACGCCCACGGCCGCTGCCGCCGCCGCGGCCGCCACACTGGCGGCCACTAAGGAGGACGGCGTTTGCGTCGAGATCCGTCGCTTCTTGGCGAGCGGACACGCCGCCGACACCGCAGCCGAGCGCCGGTCGTCGCTGTCGTCGTCGTCCACGTCCACGCGCTCGTCGTCTCGGAGTTCCATGCCGTTGGCATGGTGGGGTGGGGCGTGGGCGTGCGCGCCCGCCGGCGCCGTGCCGTCGTACTTGCGCAGCAGCACGATGTAGCCGTTCTTGTTGTCGTTGGCGTGCGGGCCTTTCTTGATCGGGCGGATGCCACGGCGGTAGCATTCCGCACGCAGGTCGTGCGCGCGGTGGCGCTCGTACGGTTCCAGTAGCCGGCGCGTGGCCTTGTCCGCGGCCAAGTCCGGCTCATTAGTCAAGAGCGAGTCGATATCCCCACTGCTTCCATGCACATCCGTCACGATCGGCGAGGGCGCACCGGCAGCTGCGCTTCCGTCCATCAAGCGTCCGCGTGCGTCCGCGTTCGTGCGTCGGTCGGTCCCCGGTTCCTCCTTCCTCGTGGCTCAGCACCAGACCGCGCGCATGCCGGGCAATCCCGAATCCTTTGGCTGGCACTCGGCCGCCACGACACATTAAAACGCAGGTGGGCCGCGTGTCGTGCGCGGTACGTGCCACGTCTGCCTCCTTTTTGCGGGTGCCACTGACCTCCAGAAACAGAACAGCACATGATGATGGGTTGGAGTTCACCTCTGGAAGGAGTTCCTCGAAACCTTCAGACGTGAACGGTGCTGGACATGTTGAAGGTGCGGATTTCGGTGTGGGTTGCAGTGCACACATCGACGTCTCATGGAAGAAGCACACAGGTTTTCGGGGGACAATGGATCGCTGGATGATGCATGATTCATTCGGTGAGGAAGAATACGTAGCCGCGACGTGTACGGGCTCGGAAGAATGCTACGTACGTTGGCTGATGGCGCAATATGGTAAGAATACTACGATGTGTGTTGGGCGGAATATACTTTAGTATGTCTGGTGCTGCGTGTGTATCTAATCTTCGTGTTATCGCCCACTTAGCTATTCGTTGGTTTACGTAGACCTGTGTCGGGAGATCTTGTCTTTCTAGTTTCTCTATACCGCTTCTGGTTCAGCAGCTACGGTTGCTTCGTTACTGGTTTCTGGTGCGGCTGTGACTTCATCGGACGACGAAGACGACGCCGCGTCGTCCTTGGTCGGGAAGAGCTGCTGCAGCAGGCCGGGACTAGCTTGGCACTTCTCGACCAACAGGCGCATCAGCGACGACATCTCGTTGCTGGCGTCTTCGCCTGCCGACAAACGGCGCACGATGCTCTTGACGTGTTCGAGGATTTCTTCATGAGCGGTCTGCACGGTGCGTCGTTCCAACGCCTGAACAACTTCGCCATGTGATGGCTCTGTAGCGTGGTCACCAGTCGCTTCCAGGCTCGTGCTGTCCAGCAATCGCACCAGCACAGACGCGATTTCACTCCACAACTCCGTGAAGCGTGGTTGCGCTTGCAACTCGTCCAGCTGTTGGCAAATCACCATCGACAACAGCTCAACCACTGCTACATGCGGACGCAGCGCAAGTGGGTCCTTGATGAGCGATGGTCGACGTTTCTTCGGCGTCGGGCGCAACGATCGCTTCGGCTGCTTGACATTCGCCAGCATCTCATCCTCGAAATAAAACAGGTCGCTCTTGCTACCACCCTTGACAGCTCCGGCCGCCTGTCCAGGTCGGGTGGTCGCCAACACGTCGTATGCGAGCGCCAACAGGCCGTGCTCAACAATTTCAAACCACACTTGAGCGTCGATGATGTCGCGCAAGCGCGGAGAGTGCAGCATCCCACCCAGCGCATTCAGATTGGCAAGGATCAGTTCGTTCTGAGCGTGCTGATCCTGCACGTGCGTCAATGCGTGGCATTCTGTGACAGAGTTTCGGCAAACTGTCAACATGCCACCGATGTAATACACAGGCAACTTGGGCAGTGAATCCGGGTCCTCAACGGCGTCCTCCAGCATCCGTTCCAACAGTTCCGCCGGTCGACGTGGTAACGCTGGTTTGTCCAACGCGTGCTCGTTCGTCGCGAACATCAGCAACCGCGCGTAGCACTGCATCGCAGACGCAGGATCTTCACGCGTTTTCCAGATCTTGCTGGCCACGAGCGACTGGAGCACGTTAAAGGCGTGGCGCTTGGCGTTGCTAACTTGGATGGACCAGCCAACCATCGCGATGAACGCATTCCATGCACGCGGTGTCCATGGGATATCGACCAGGCCGTTGGATTGCTGCGCGAGGCTGGCCATCCCACACATGATTTGGGAGAGGAATGGCCGTGTGAAATGCTCCTCCGGACTCATCTCAACCAACGCGGACAGGAATTCCACGACTGTGTCCACCAAACACGTTTCGGTGGAGGCCGAGCACGCCGCAAGCAGACCAGCGATCGCCTTCTGGATGAGGTAGCTGGCGATTTCGAACGTCACGCCATTTGCGACCTCGTTGTTGACCAGGGTTGGCTTGAGCGACGCCTGCAACTGCATGTAGTGGCTGTGAAGGCGTTCGCAGATGCGTGTATCTGCCAGTGCCTTCGGGCACGTCGCCAAGATTTGAGAGAGCAGATGTTCCACCAAGACACATCCACCCGGCGTAAGCTTCTTCTTCTTCTTCTTCTCAGGTGCAGCCTCTGCATCGTCAGTAGTAGCTTCCGCGTCGTCTGCCGATCCTTGATGCTCGCTTGGACGGCGAACAAGGGCATCGTTGATTTCATCATCAAGTGCAGCAACGACCTCAAACACGGCGTCCGTTGATAGCGTCGTCATGTCCTGCACGAACAGTTCCAGGCGATATGGCTGCAACGTCCGTCGGATCCAATCATCAGATGCAAAATTCTCGGATTGGGTGGCTGCTGCGCCGTCGCGCGCCTTGCTGGTCGACTCGGACTTCGCTGGCAACACCAGGTCTTCGGCCTGGTACGCCAGTTCCTCAGGTGACAACACGACATCTGACTGGCCCAGGGACGAGCTCGAGCCGTTCGTTGGAGTCGTTGTCGACGCTGTTGATCCACCCAGTCCCGTGTCGATAGCTGAAAACAACCACGCAACACCACTGAAGAACGCGCCCGATGCTCCGGTGGTAGTGGCAAGCTCAGTCGAATTGAGCGACTGCAGTCGTTCCAGTTCCTCCTTGCTTTCCCGCACCAGCTGCACGAATTCCACACGCTCTTCGTCCGTCATAAACTCGCGCAAACTATCGTTGCCCTGCGGATGCAAGAGGCTCTGCGGCAGCGCGTTGAACTCGCGAAGTGCTGCAAGCACATAAAAGAAGAACTTCCAAGCGTTCGACTTGATCGACTCGCCGCATGTGCTCACAAGCTTGAGCATTGCCGCAGTCGCAACAGGCGCGCTTTGGTTGGTGCAGAACAACCAAACGCCGTTCGTCCGGCCGTTGTAGCCCACTGGGTAGACGTCTGACGAGAAGAGGGCTGTGTACTTGCAAATCTGGATAAACACTTCGTTGAACAGTTCCAGATTGTTCAAGTGGCTGGCGGTAGCAGCGCACAGTACGAGCCCGTTGCACGCCAACTGAAGCATGGACTTCTCCGGAACGTAATGGGCGGCGACACGAGCGACCTCTCCAAAACTATCGCTTGATACGTTGTCACGGCGGTTCGACGATTCCACGAATCGCTGGAACACGCTCGCGAACGCATGCAGCAGGTTTTGCTCGATCAGCTCGAAGATGTGGCGGTCGTACTGCTCTCCACTGACCCTGAGAGCAGCCATCACGGTGTCAACATCGTTGACATCCTCGTCGTCCAGCTCCATCTCGCTGTGAATGGATCCGGACGGCGACCGGCACAACTGCGCTGGCGCGTCGACAGACTTGGCCTTCTTGCGCTTCATCTTTCGGCGCAGTTTCTTGGCTTGACTGATTGAACGCGCTGATCGCGTGGAGCTTGGCGGCAGGTGCACGATCAATCTGGAGTTCTGTGGGTCGTTCTCAGCTTGGTACAGCAGATCTTTCCACCGATCGCTCGTAACTTCGCCGTTTTTGCCGCCGTCTTCGCACGTTTTAATTTCGTTCTTGGAGATTGCTTCGTAAAGCTCGGTGAGGTAATCAACCGGTAAGTCCTGGTTACGAGACACTTCGGCGCCGTAGTTCTTGTTGTTTCGGATGAAATCTTCAAGTTTCATCTTCTTTTCGACGCGAATGTTTGGATTGTGCAGATCCGTGTTGAGCATGATCAGACTGAACGACAGCAAGTACGCTACGTCCTCCGATGCCATCAGGAAGCGATCGCGACACTGCTGGTACACCTGCGCCGAAAACGCATTGAGAATGCGATCGATCTGCTGCGACTCGCCTGGGAGACGGAAGCTTGCCAAGAACATGCGCAACGCTTCAACAATGCTTTCACCTTCGAAGTTGAACGAGAACACAAATTTTTCGAGCACATCCTTGTGGAATTGCATCGTGTCCGATTCGTGGATGTCTGTTTTCTCGAACTCTTTGACTTCTTTGCCCATACCGCCCAAGTAAATGCCCACCGCCTTTTTGTTCAAGCCTTGCGGAAGAGATCGCAGCAACGTGGCCAGCGATTTCGCATCCAGCGGTGTTGGCAAAAACTTGTGAGCTTGCAGATACTTGATGCCGGCCAATGGCTTGCGGTTGAACTCTTGGATGCCCTGCTGGAACGAGATCTTTCGCTGTCGTCGTTGATGGAGCACTTCTGCGGTTTCGAAGCCATCGAGCTCACCCAGCAGCGAATCCTGAGGTGGAACCGAGCTGGCTCGTGTGTCGTCGATAGGAGCACTGCCAATTGACACGTGGTTCAACTGCGTGCGTTGGTACACGACGTACAGCGAGTTGAAGAGCCCACGCAACGCGAGTTCTCCCATCGCTTGCGACCAACGGAAGTGGGCTTCGTCGTGAGTTTCGTTGCAGGATGTGTGCGACTGGGACACCACCTGGGACAGCAGCTCAAACAGGTTCTGCGTGATGTCTGAGCGATTGCCATCGCAGTCGTAGTTGACATATAGATCCGGCAGCAACGTCGACTCAGCCAACAGGTCAACCAGGCAGTCGATAATCTCGTATGAAATTGCAAACAGCTTCGAGCGCGGCACCATTTCGCCGGTGAATTCTTCGATCGCCGCTTCCATCCCCACTTTGCTGCCGTCGTCCTTGGGTAGGGCTGTGCCATTAATCTGCGCCGCCATCTGCTCACCGCCAGGAAAAGTCGGGTTCTCAACGTCCAATTGCGACACTGTCCAATGCAGCGTGTGTCCAAAGACGCCGTTGATGATCGCTTCGAGCTGCATCTTGAGCGTCGATCGGAGCTTGGCCCAGAGCATGCGGACGATCTCGAGGCACAACACTGGCGTTCGCAGGTCGAGGCACGCTCTGCACACCACACGCATCCCATAAAATTCATACACAGAGCAATCATCAACAGCCAGCAACTCGACTCACCCGAGGCGACCGTATCGGAGGATCGCGCCACAAAGATCGTCCTTGACAAACAGCATCAACGACGGCACGGCCGTGAGGCGCGCGGGGTCACACACCAGCAACGCGCGGTGCAGCAGACTGAAAGACAAGAACACTTCGCGTCGATTCGCGGCCACGAGCGCGCCCGTGGGCGCCCGTTGGCTGAGCTTGTGGCACAAAAAGCCCACGATCTTGAGGGCACATGGCAATCCGAAGCCCGTCGCACTGGCCACTGCTGGCGACGTCGCTGGGTCGCTGTAGATCGATGGGCTCTGGAAGATGAACGCGATGATGTGGTGCAGGAAGTTGGTGGCCGTGGAGCGCAGCGCGAGCGTGATGTGCGGGTCGTCGCGCGACGTGCGGCTGATGCCGTACAGCGCTTCCACGAGCTGCCACATCGAGTGATCCGAGAGCAGCGACGCACAGGGCAGCGTGACGATCGTGTTGAGCACGTGCACGACCATGACCAGCACCTTCTGGTCCGTCTCCGAGTCCGTTTCCTGGAAGCGACACTGGCTGACGGCGTCCACGATGTCCGACATGGCGTCGGCCACGGCGTGCGGGTCGCGCGTGGCGTCCCAGTCCCACGACAACAAGAAGTTCTGCACCGCTTCAAGCGCCACGGCCGTCAACGTGCTGCTCGAGTGCTCGTGGCGGATGAGGTCGAGGAACGGGCGGATGACGCTGCCAGGATTCAGCTCCAGCGGATCTACAAGCACGCGCACATGAGCACCACATATGCACACACACACACGCATAGAGCAGCCAGAGACGTACGTTCACAGCGCAGGACGCGCGCACGCAGCATCGAAAAGCTCTGGAAAATGGACGCTTGGCCATCCTGCGATCACGCACGGCGAGGGGCGGTGAGCGACGCCATGAGCACGAATGAGGGCACGAATGAAGACGCATGCGCAGCAATACCTGGTGCTTGCGCGTGTGCGTGAGCGAGTATCCATAGCGGCGCCTGGCGACGCTCACGACGCTCTGGATCTCGCTCAGCAGCGCAGCGCGCACCGCCATCTCCATCTTCGCGTTCTTCACGCCCGGGCGGGCGGCGCGGCCCACGACCAAACAGACGGGTCCGACGACCCGCGCGGGTTCCGTCTCGTTGGGTTGCCAGACCCGAGCTCGACGCCGAGATGTATTAAACAGTCGGGGGGTGTATGAAACAGCTGATTTATTAAATGTGTGTGTGTGGGGGGGGGGGGGGGGGGGGGGGGGGCGATCTGAGGTGGTGGTGGTGGTGGTGGCGGCGGCGGCGGCGCTGGTGGTGGCGCGCTGGGGAATTGTCAGTGTCTGCCTTGCGCTGTGGTGATCATCCGTGGACGCATTTTGTGTATGTGCCTGTGCATGGATTAGTTGATCGATATTTGGCGATGGGATGACGATATATTTCTCCGTAAAACGCGACTGTGTCGGTGCCCGTTTTGGTTGCATCGACCTTCTCATGAGCTTTTACACTTTGTCATAGTTACACTGACCATTGCTCGCCCTCTCTTTGTGTGTCTGTGTGTGGCGTATCAGCCACCGCACGCTGCTTGCATCCAGTCTCATTGATGCGTTTGGTGCTTTGTGCTTGGATGTGAATCGTATATCGTCGCGTTCAATCTAACAATCGGACGCGCAACCAGTGAGCTCTCTTCCGAAGTGGAAAGCGTGATGAAATTGATTCATTCGGACCAACGGCGGTGGCTTGAAGCCCCACTGACGTTCTGTCATCTCTTCAGCTCGACCTCCCTGATTTTCCACCGCATGCGCAGGAATGTATTACACCACGCCTCGTGCGCGCTGCGTTATCTGTGTGTGCATTAGATACACATGCTGGTAGTGCCGGAACGTGGAAAACATGATGAACATAAGGCCTACAATTGGACCAACGCTAGTGAACTCGACACCACTGAGCGTTCTGTCATGAAGCAAGTCCGGGGGCTGATTTTCCAACGGCAACGTGCATATGATGCTGCATTGGAAAACACCTCTGCAGTGACTCGAGCAATCGTGCGTCCACATATACCAGGTTCATCTCATTCAAAGTAGCAGAAAAACTCGTGCACGTCGTTTCATGATGTAGCTCTCGTCACACTTCTTGGCGTCGCTGCAATGCTCTGCTGTGGCGTGTGGACGCTCCCTGTGCCGCCACCATTCGACGTGTTGGATGCGCTGCTCTTGGTGCGCGTCAGCGTTGCCCTTCGGTTGAGCACTCCCTGTTGAATCCGTGGGAGCAAACTGAAAATGTTCCATCCTTCCACCACACACGTCACCCCGCTCGTGCCTGCTTCAGCGCGGATCACGTTCACACTCGACAGATAGCGCAGACATGCATCGTATGTCTCCATTAACTGGTGCTGCAACTGCTCGTCTGGTGTCATTTCAGGGGGCGCAGGAGTCTCCGGCACTTCGTCCGCTGGTGCGACGTGATTGTAGCCTGATGCCACACTGCTGATCGAAGATCGTGAAACCAATGGCGGTCGCCCCATGCCGTCTTCCACCGTCTCGATGCCTGTACCAGACGACGCAATGCTCGCAACGGACGGTCGATGGGGCAGCACAGGGTGTCGAGCTGTTGTCGGCTCGCCTTCCATTGCTTGTACGACGCTACTTGTCGAAGGACGGCGAATGATGGATCGTCGAGCGGTATCAGGCGTCGCTGACGGCTGCTTGCCATCGACGGCTGCGACGGCCGCTGCTGCAGCCTCCTCGATTGACGTAGATTGCCTTCGTCGTTGGCTCAACTGCGAGCGTCGTCTGGTGTCAGGCGTAGCGTATGGGAACTGAGCAAGGCTGGCGGTCTCGGACTGGATCTCGTCGAACGTCAAGATGGAGGACTTGGACATAGCACGCGACAACCGTCGGTTCATCTGCGTCTGAACTTGGCCGCCGTACTTGGTGGTCGCGAACTCGGCACGGAATGAATCGCATGTTTGCTTCCACAGCGTGGCTAGAGCCCCAGGCCCCGAGAGCAAGCGGTTCCAGTACTCAAACGAGGCCGGCGTGAGGATGCTGCGCACTAATGCATTGCCGGTGAGAAGTTCCTGGCAGTTGGCGAACACCCACGTCAAGCTCACTTCCTGTGAGTGCCCGAGTAGCGTCGCAGCACGCAGCAATGCGCTCCGAAGACGCTCTAGCTTGGTTGGGAGGGACGGTATTGGCAGGTGGGTATGCGGACAGTCGGGAACGGTCGAACCATTACCTTTGAGCTGCTGGTTGTACGTCGTTGCGCCTTTGCGGGAATTGCTAGCTCCTTGAGGAGTCTTACCACGCCCGTACCGCAGCTGGTGCTGTCGCTCCTGGTCTTGTCGTTTCACTTTCTCAGTGGCCACGGCTTCTGCGTCCTGCTTCACCTCGTCTTCTTCACGCTGCATTTGGCGAACCAACTGCCGCAAGATTTGTCCAGCAGCCTTGCGGTTGAGACGCATGTCGAGTTGACCTCGCACGGCGTATTGGGAGCTGATAGCAAAGCGCTTGTTGGTGAGCACCTCCTCCAGTGAATGGCTGAACAGCATGCGTAGCGTAAACCGCTGCAATATGTGGTCAAACTGCATCGAGGAGGGCAGATCGAGGCTTTGCATCACTTGGTACAAGTCCATGCCACCTGTAAAGAGCACAACGAGTCGTACGACGCACGACCACGATGCTGCAGCACCGCTGGACGGGCGTCGGTTGCTGCTAGACGTGCTGGCACCAGGACCGGATCGCAGCTGCAGTTTGCTCGGCACAGTGACGAACCAACGGTGGAAATGTGGCAGTCCTTCCAGGTGCTCACTACAAAACTCGGTGATGAGCCATGTGACCTTCTGCGCGACGTACTGCGCGTCAGTCTCTGCTCGACACAAAAGTCGTTAGACATCGAGCGTCATCACCACATACGACAGCGTCCAACGCACCTCGAGTCCCGCCACGGCACACAAAGTCGACGTAGGAAAAGCACTCGGCGCCTCGCTCCAAGTACTTGAGCTCATGCAGCGTCGCAGCAGCTGGGTAGTGCATGAATTAGCAACCTGATCTCTGTGATTGTTTACTACAGCACTTACAGTCAGCTTCGCCGCTGTACGTGAGGTGGAGAGTTGCTCGAGACGCAAAACTCGGACCGATGTTGAGCCGCAGCACGTAGTCACCGCGCTCGTCTTCTGGAGTGCCTTGTAAACACCTCGCTCGAAGCAGACCCGTGCTGGCAGCCTTCCGCACCCACGCGAACAGCCACGCCGTGGTTTGCTGCATTCGCCGAAGAAAAGTGTACGATGCTAGACGCCAATGCAAAAACGTGCTGTACCACCGTCGCTGTGCTGTTGGCGTCCATGACGACAGCACAAGACTGAGGAAACTGGGCTTGCACAGGCGTGGTTCTTCATCCAGATCCGGATTGGTGAACTGCACCGTTGTCTTTTGCTTGTATCCAAACAGTCTCAGCGCGCGCTTGCGTTGTCGAATGGCAAACAAGCACTGAAATAAGTTGCGCTGGTGCTGTAGCACTTGCCGTAGCTCGGTAAACGTGGCGTCCTTTCCAGCTTCGCTGAACAAGAACTGCGCGCGCTCGAGGGGCACACCACCGTCTCCGTCGATGTCAACGTAGTCGTCAAATAACTTGCTCATCGCACGATGGTGCTGCAGCTCGGGCCATTCGAGTGAGATCTGCAGCGTTGTGAGATCCTGCGCCAACGGCCATGCTTCCTCGATCTCTTCTCGGTAGCGTACGAAGCCGTCGAAGTGGAGGAAGCCGTCCTCGTCGAGGCCATAATGGTCGTTCATGTACATGGCCCACACCTCCGCGTTGCTCGCATATTCGTGAATATCTATACGCACCTGTCCTTGCTCGATGGCGGCAAGGTATTCGCTAAACTCACTGTGGCTCCACACATCGTTCTCGTCCACGTCGAAGAGATTCCAGACCTCACGGCACTTGACTCGTCCCAGTGGCGACGCCTTCCAATGCACCTGGACGTCGTCCACGGGATCAAAATCAAAGCGCTGGCTGTTGCAATGCGTGCGCTCATCATCCGTCAAGCGAACAACGCAGGGGCAAAACAGGCGCTCATGGAGCGAAGCATTCGCGTAATCTGGTGGCGGAGGGTCGAGGAAGTAAGTCGTGTCGTAGCCGTTGGTTTCGGCGCCAGCTTCTCGAAGCGAGGACGTGACAACACGCAACTGCGCTTTCACTTCTCGGCGACGTTCATCCAGCAAACCCAGCGTGGACTCGTCCCACTCTTCATCTTCGTCATCGTTTTGCGGCTCCATCGCATCGTAGGCGGTCGGGCACCTAGAGTCGATCTTGAAGCGACGCGAGGTGTGCGCCACATTATTCCACAATACTGAGTGGACCACGTAACGTGTGTCTCCAGGAGCTTTACTGGTGAAAGCTTGCGCTGCGCTTCGTGCAACTGTTGCCGACCAAGACCACGCTGTAGCCCATTTAACTTGGCAGCTGCTGCAGCTGAAGTGGTGCTGGATATCTAGTTAATTGTGGTGCTGCCGGTCCATGGCACGATTATGGCAGTTGCTAACCACTACGCCGTCATCAACGTTGCGGCGTCAACAATCGCGATGAGTGTCGCTGCGCTCTGGGTGAAGCAATTGTTGCCGTAAGACGGAGACGGAGCAGATCATCCAGAATCGCGACGCATTGAAACTCGCGCACGCGAAGCACAGTGTGGGCAGCTGCGATCTCCATGGCACATGCTCAATCGATAGTTGTGTGCGATCGAGGGTTCGCCGGCTTTGGAATTGTGGTCTGTCGTCCGCCAACGTCGGACTCACGGTTGGGCCGCCTAATAATGGGCGATCCATCCGAGATTGCAAACTCTGGGCAGCCACATGCCACGAGTCGAACCCTGAGAACGCGTTCAGCGAAGTGTAATCGCACCGTATTGATTGCAGGCAGAGCCCCGTCGAGTTGAGTCGCAATGAGCTCTGCAGTCGTTCGACACGCTCGTCGTGATTTTGACTCCCGTGAGCTCCAGATGCCCGAGGTGACAGCAGAGAGGTGACTGAGGATGGATTGACACGAAGCTGCTTCAATTTCCTACGCGTGTGCGAGGCGTCTCAAGTGCTCACAAACAGCTTGGGTGCGACCAAGCCAACAACAATGACGAGCAGTGGCGGTTTGGAAGAGTTGTGATTCACGGAGCAACGATTGTGTGGACACGCATGCCCATGTTTGTCTGAGGAAGTGGCAGTAATTTGCACCAACAACAATGATCAAAGTGATCCCACGGCTTCAGAACTGGCCTCAGTCCGACCCGTTGACACCATGGCACCACTGGCGTGCCAGCTGAGGTTGAACTCTTGCATCGAGCTTCAACGGATGCAGTCAGAAGCATTCATGCACCATGGGCGAGGGTCTTCACCCAGGCGCGATCCCGGATGAATAGCCTGCCACCTTCATAGGCGTCGTCCTCCCAACCTGGTCAGCTGAAGCCACCAATTTTTGACGAGTCAGTGTGCGATCACGGAGGTTGTTGACTTGACGGCGTTGCGCCTGCGTGCCTGAAACCGCATGCTGTGTGCGCTGCATGACACTCCATTGTCGCCAACAGCTGGTCTGCGACTGACAGGGACTCCAACGAGCCGAAGTCTGTGATTGTCTGCATGGACCACAAGATCACGTGACTGCCCAGCTGCCATATGGTGATCAAAGTGAGGCGTGGCGCATGTTGGTGCGGCCAGAGAGTACGTACAGTTCATATGGTTTCCAGGATGACCCGACGGCATCCGTGGGTCCCTGCGCCGTTTGTCCTTTGCCGACATGCTTTCTGTCTTGCATTCCGCGATTCGTCCACCAACGCGTAGGCGCATTCCAGTCCCCAGCGCCTCCTCGATCACTGCAGGATGGCTCGGATCGCACGTGCCTCCTTGTGTTTGTTGTCTGTCTTGTGTGCATACAATGCGGTCGCCACGGCGGAGCCTCGCCGCTTGCGGCAAGCCGGGTTGGAGCAGATGAAGCAAGACCCAACACCAGTCCCGAACGGCAACAATACGACCGCCAAGCTCCCCGTATTCTTCTTCCACGGCGTCACGGCTAATGCTTCGTCGGCGTATCTCTACCAGAAGAACCTGACGGCCGAAGGCCGCGCTGTCGTGGCGCTGGACTTCTGCCCAGATTTGTGCTCGGTCTCGGGCCTGAACAACCAGGTGCAGATGGCCATCAAGCAGGTGCGCGACACCGTCGCCAAGGACAGTCGCTTCGCCAACGGCTACATCTTCATCGGCCACTCGCAGGGCGGCAGCATCGCCCGTGCCGTGATCGAAGAAATGGACGACCACAAAGTGGATACGTTCGTGAGTCTCGCGGGTGCACAGAACGGCATCTTCTACGGGCCTCAACCAACCGACCAGATCCCGATGAGGGCGTTCGTGCAGCGTCTCGGTCCACAGCTCATCCCAGCGGAGATCCTCAACTTCTCGTCGTACACCGACAAGGACTACACCGGCAAGTTCCAGCGTGACTTCAGCCAAATGGTGATTGCGGCGACGGCCTTGCAGCCCAAGCTGGCCGTGGTGAACCTGCCGCGCTCGCCTGTGCACGATGAGTGGGCCAAGACCAATGAGTACTTGCCAGTGATCAACAACATCAACCCGTGCAGCGACGACAAGTGCAAGGCTAACCAAGCCCGTCGCAAGAGCAACTTCCTCAAGCTGCGGGCTGCTCACTTCTTCGCGTCGCCGGGCGACGACGTGATCGCTCCATGGCAGACGTCGATCCTCGGCCAGTACAACGATGTGGCTGACAACGACGCGATCGAGAAGGACTTCGCATCGTTCAAGGTCATGTCTGTCAAGGAGACGCTGGAATACAAGGAAGACACGTACGGCTTGAAGACGCTGGATGAGCGCCGCGGGCTGTTCCTGCACACGGTGGAGAATGTCGCGCACTCGTGCTGGGTCGCCGATTCGACGCCATTGGGCAGCACCGAGTTGTGCCGATTCGCGCCGATCTACGACCAACACGTGTA
Organism: Lagenidium giganteum; assembly: GCA_002286825.1. NCBI lineage: Eukaryota > Oomycota > Peronosporomycetes > Pythiales > Pythiaceae > Lagenidium > Lagenidium giganteum. The sequence goes on along the minus strand of NSDO01000045.1, from coordinate 153,932 downwards.
CCCAGTGATCAAATCCGCTGGCGGCTACCGCGATGGCAACAACGGCGGTGAAGCGGACAAGAAGGATGACAAGAAGGGCGACAAGAAAGATGACAAGAAAGATGACAAGAAGGATGACAAGAAGGGCGACAAAAAGGGCGACAAGAAGGGCGACAAGAAGGGCGACAAGGATAACCACGGCAACGAAAGTGACTACGGCCGTGACCACGATCGCGACGATGGCTATGGCGACGACGACTACAGCGGTTACGGCGGTGATGATTATGGTTATGGTGGCAACCACAACTACTACGGTCAGGACAGTAACGACGACAATGACTGGTATGGCCGTCGTCACGACACTCCGTCTTATCGCGGCAGCAACCACGTTCGCGGAAACAGCGACCGCCACCACCACTACGGTGGTAACTACAAGCAGTGGTCCGACAGGGACATGGACCACGCCACCCCAGCCGTCGCCAAGGACAGCCCCAAGGCCGCTGCGGCGTATTCAGCGCCATCCAACAGCGCTTCTGTCGCTAGCACGGCCACCACGCAGGGCAGTCCTGCTCCAGCTGTGCTGAATGGCGCGCCATCTTTCGATGTCTACGGCGACAAGACCAAGCCTGTGGACCCGAGCCACTGCAAGTAGGCTGTGCGCTGCCGTCCCTTCAGAGTAGTGCGATAGGAAGCCTCATTCCCCGAGTGTGTTGCTCAATCTATAGAATTGTGCATTGTGTAGTTGCATCACGTCTCCGTCATCATCATCATCAGCTCTGATGCATGCGGTTCGCATGCAGAAGCATGTGGCGGATGGCGGTCCTCAGAAACCACACGAACCCTCAAACTTGAAGTTCGATTTCTGGGGGGACGTTGAACTGGAAGCGCAAGGCTGGGTGTTGCTGTTGTGGCGGACGCGCCACCTCACTCAGCAACACACCCACCAGGACCAAGCACGCACCAGCGCACCAGGACACGCACGTGGAGAACGATGCTGTCGAGGACCGTGCGGAAGACCATGCGCGCCGGCGCGACCGTGCAGGCGCGTCGCGCGTTTGCCGCCAAGCAGCGCCCGTTTGCGCCGGAAGAGTACGAGCAGAAGTACCTCGTCAAGACGTACAACGACAATGGCGTCCGCGGCCAGGAGGACCTCATGTTCACGCACGGCGAAGGCCAGTATCTGTATGACGCCAAAGGTACGAATGGGGGGCTGCCGGTGGACGAGGGAGCTGAGGGCTGACGTGATGATGTCGGGGGTGATACACAGGACGCAAGTTCTTGGACTTCTGTGCGGGTATCGCTGTGTCAGGGCTCGGACATGCGGACCCAGACTGGCACAAGGCGCTGATCGATGCGTCGAAGGTGGGTGGGTTTGTCCTTGGCTGTGCACTGGAGTGAGAGCACTGACGGTGCTGCTGTGTGGTGGTTGCGCAGAACATTTGCCACACGAGCAACCTGTTCCACACTCGTGCGCCATTGGAACTCGCCAAGACCCTCGTGGACAACTCGTGCTTTGACAAAGTGTTCCTGTGCAACTCGGGCACGGAAGCCAACGAAGGCGCCTTCAAGTTTGCGCGGCTGTACGCCAAGCGTGCTGCGCAGGGCACGTAAGTACGAGCTTGTGCGATTGTACGAGCGTCAAAACCTCACATTCACTTATGCAGTGCGGTTGAGGACCAGAAGATCGAATTCATTTCCTTCAAGGGGGGTTTCCACGGACGTACTGCGGCGGCGCTGTCGTTGACGTACAAGCCAGCCATTCGTGAGGCCTTCCTGCCACTGGTTCCTGGTATCCATCATGCGGAATTCAACAACATTGAAGACGTGAAGCGACTGATCTCGGACAAGACTGCTGGTGTGTTCATCGAGCCAATCCAGGGTGAAGGTGGCGTCAACCCTGCCAAGCCTGAATTCATGCGTGAGCTTCGCAAGCTGTGTGACAAGCACAATGCATTGCTCATCTGCGACGAAGTGCAGTGCGGTCTGGGCCGTACGGGCAAGCTCTTTGCGCACCAGCTCTACGACGTCACGCCAGACATCATGACGCTGGCCAAGCCTTTGGCTGGTGGCTTGCCAATCGGTGCTGTGCTGACTGTGAACAAGGTCGCGGCGACCGTGACGGCCGGTGCCCACGGCACGACGTTCGGTGGTAACCCGCTCATCTGTTCGGTGGCCAACACTGTGCTGCACAAGATCATGGACAACAAGTTCCTCAAGAACGTGCAGAAGCACGGCAACTACCTTGCCGACGGCCTGAAGAAGCTCCAGAAAAAGTATCCAAACAAGATCAAAGAGATCCGCACTCCACCTGGCAAGGGCGGTCTCTTTATCGGCCTCGAGTGCACCAAGCCAGTGGCTCCATTGACCAAGTTTGCGTTGTCCAAGGGCGTGATGATCATCTCTGGTGGTGAAAAGTAAGCGCGGAGAACCTGTGTGATCGATGCGTTTGTCTGCAGTACTGACTCCGTGCGTTGTGCTTGCAGGACTATTCGTATGTGCCCTCCACTTGTTGTGACGGAGAAGGACATTGACCGTGTCATTGACGTGATCGAAGAAGCCTTCAACGAGGACGTCGTCTAAGGCTGCACCAGGCGTCACACGTCGCATGGACACCCAAGCTGCTCAAAAGATAAAAAATATACTACTTTGTGGCGTGGCGTGCGCGTCACACACTTGCTGCATGGCCACCACCAATGTGGATGCATGCGATGCGATGGCGATGATGAGGACCGGTGGCTCGATCGAACCGAGTCTTCCACGGAGGCGACAGCCTCCCCCCTCGTGATGGAGCGGAGGAAGTGAGCGCACGTCTTCGAGCGTGGCGTCGCGCTGCACCTGCTCCCCTGCGCTGCCACACACACACATGTGCCTCATGGCCGTCTCGTGGCTGCGCCATCCGATGGACGATTGCTTCCAGAGGCGACGCCATGGCTTGGATCGTGCACTGCCATCCGTGGCTGTGGCTGCTTGGCTGGCTATGAGCGCCCGTGTGGTTCAGCGCAGGGTCGGTTGATGACGTCCGAGGGACAGCAACATGGTCTCCCGGCGGCAAAAGGCTCGAGGAAGGATCGCAGAGCCGCGACGATTCTCTTCCAGATGCCGCGGGCACAGTCAATCTGCCACGAGCGCGCACACGCGGCGAGCTCGTCGTTCGAGAGGAGAGCTTATTCAAAAGGCGAAGCTGAGCCATCGATGAGTATTCTTGCGTGGGGTGTATGTGTGTGAACGTTCACGCTTCTTTTCTGTCTGGCTGGGGCGTGATCTCGTACATGTAGATGCTGTCAAAGCTCGGCAGAGCTGATGCGTGTTGCTGGTGCTGGGCTTGGTCGTTGTCTTCGTCGTCTTCATCGTCGGTGTCGTCTGGTGTCGGAATGAACGGGGTCATGTCAATAGTGCGAGCTCGCATGTTCCATCGAAGCAGCTGCGGCACGAGCGAGAGACTTGGGTCGCGAAGCTGATACGTCATGAACAACTTGCAGCGCGGGTTGAAGCGGAACACAAGCGCCACCGTGGCCATCAGGTTGTCAATATCTGCGCCATGGCAGTGATCAATCCGCACATCGCCCCAGTAACGGTGTGATAAATAGATGTGTATGCATCGTTGCCACATGAGACTCACCTTCCGATTGATAAAGACAATCAGCCGCCAACAGCACATCCACGTGCTCCATGACCTTCCAGCTTTCTTCCGTCATGCCGAGCACGCCCCAATCCAACGCCAGGTATTGCGCCGTGTCCGTCACGTGGTTCAGCGCGAGATTGAGCTCAACATTGCGCTGCACGTCGGCGGCATCCGATCGGTCGGTGAGGTACACGCGAGCTGGTTGCGCGCATTGCGCCGCCAGAATGCCCGGCAGCGCCGTGCCACAGCCCAGCTCCAACACCACTCGATCGCGGAACATGTCCGAGTTGTGGTGGAACGCCACGAAATGTGCCAATGCCAACGCACACGGCCATACAAACAGGCCATAGTGACGCTGTGACTCGAGTACGTCCGCCGTGCCATCCTCCAGCTCATGGATCAACTCGGACAACCGCACCGTCACCACGTGGCCCTCGCTTTCGACCGCACCAGCTCCCACGCGTCGACGTTTGCACGGCGCAGCAGCGGTGTCGCTATTAACGTTATGACTGTCGGCGCCATGGGCGACGCAATGATTTCGCGCGTCATGAGCGTTGGTGGCCGCCGCACCCAGCTGGAACGTCCATTCACGCGGCTCCATGCGCCGCGACAGAGCTTTACGACCAATCGATCCCCTGACTGTCTGTGGCACGAATGGCCACTGATGGACATCAGCGAGGCCCGAACTGGAATGCAAACAATGTCTATGGTTGTTGGTGGTGAATACCTAAGCTACGGGTGATCTACTTGCGTGACTGAGAAGGACGGGATTTGCCCTTGCTGTTGCTGTTCTCCTCATCTTCGTCCTCTTCCACCTCAAAGTTGAGAAGGTCTTCGAACATGGCAAAGTCTGGGTCGTCCTTGGCACGTTCGCGAATGGCTTCAACGGCACGACGGTGGAACGACTGCACGTCGCCGCCATTTGCTTCGTTGGCAGCCATCACTTCTTCGAGCAGCTCGTGCAGTCGCGCACCGCGCTCGCCGAACTCGTTCGTCAAGTAGTCGCGGTCCACGTCGTCATCCTCGTCGTCGTCGACATCTTGAGCCTGCGCAGCCACCGCTTGACGGGCAATGTCCTCGATCAGCGCTTGTTCAATGACGCGGAGCTCTGGGTGGTTCTTCACCTCTTGCTGCACGCGCTCCAAGACACGGGCCTCGAACGCCTGCAAACCGTTCACTTCCGGGTCGTCCAGCACTTCCTGCAAGATCTCCTTGTACTTCGGGCTCTTGCATTCCAGCGTGTGCCACGTACTGGCAGCAACACCGTCGCTCTCGCCATCGCCTTCGAGCATGCCGTCAATCGTTTCGTCCACGTCAAAGTCCTCGTCCTCGTCCTCTTCACGCAGCTCATCCAGCAGATCGGCCAATTGAACCAGCTGAGCCCACTGCTGCTGCGTCTTGGCATCCGTCGACGTAATCGCCGAGTTATCGGCGTCAAAGCGCGCCTTCACGGCCTTGACTTCCTTCAACGTGTCTTCCCAAGCGCGCACCTTGGAGCGGCCCGCGCCAACAATGGCAACGTACACCGGGCTGGTCTCGCTCTCCATGCCTTCGACGCCATCCAACAGGTCGCGAACCTCTTGGATCTCTGCTTCAAACGCCTCGACGGACTCGTTGATCTTCGCCCATTGGTCCTGGCGCGACTGTGGGACCACAACTTGGCTCTGGAGCATGACAACACATGGACGTCAACACTTCCGGGCAATAAACTTTCAGCACAAAGATGTCGCTTTAGCACTAACCTTTGACGAATGGTGTCGAAGAGAAGCAATGGCCTGTGGCAGCCATGCACGACGGGCCTGGTTGTTGCTGGCTACGGCCTGGGCGGCTCCACGGCGGCAGCTCTGGGCAAGGACGTTCAGGCGACACAGCATGTTGAGCGCTGCACGATGTTTCGCGACTGAGCCAACCACTTGCAACAACATTCACGCAACCCCAGCAATATGGAAAATATATTTATCTGTTTCAGGTATCGTAAAGTGAATGTATAATGTAAACTCATTTTGGCCACAGTAACCTTATAATATACTGACCAACGTAATTTCATTATGTTGGCGTGCGAAATCAATAAAAACTATGGCCACTAGCGCTTGTGCAAACCTGCTAGGAATTGTGGAATGCAGCGGGTGGGATGGTTGGTGGGGCTGCTGCTTGCGGGGAGACGCTGGTTTGAGGCTTGGAGATGGGAAACATCTCCAGTGAGTGCGAGTACACGGCGTCGCCCTTGAGAATGATGAGGTCAGCCGCGGCTCCATTGAGCAAGTCCACCAGCAACCGCAACGTCCACACTACCACGGGAAACATGCGGTTGATGAGGAAGCCCTTGGAATGCATTTGTAGGCGGATGTCGTGGCGCACTTCCCACGTTGCAATGACGTGGTCTTCCATGTCCATGCTGAAAAAGATGATCATGACGAGGACGTAGCCCAGGCAGCCGGTGGTGATGAACAGGACGAGGGCGAAGTGCTTCTTGGTGAGACCCAGGAATTCACGCATACATGGCGTTAAGGCATCCAGCAGCAGAACCGCGGTGAACCAGATGCCCCACGCGACGACGCCGAAGGAGCGGTAGTCGTTGTTGAACGCATCGATCATCACTGCACACGCGCTGATGTATTGGAAGCTGAGGAAAAAGACATCAAACTTGGTCACCAGCAACCAGAGCAGCTGTCGCTGGCAGCAGACCAGTGTACGTGCCATCACAATAAAGGTGCACGAAAGCCCGAGCTTTGGGATCGCATTGACAGCAGCAGCGAGCAAAGGTGACCACTCGCCGGTTGCAACGCGGCGCTCGAGATTCACTTGAGCCGGAAACCAAACCGCTGACGCGGACGCTGAAAGCCCAACGACACTGAGAACAAAAAGTCCCCAACGCTGGGCCAAGTGCACGGGTTGCTTTGGTGCACACGAGGACCAAACAACGTCGGACGGATCAATCGAGGACGTGTGCAATGGCTTCATCATGATCTGGCGAACGAGCGACGACCCCAGTTCTGGTGTTGGCTCTGGAAGAACCAAGTCGTCTTTGCCATTGGTCGCTTGTAGCGCTAACGTTGGTCGATAGACAGTGCATGGCATGATCCCGGTCATCCACATCGTGCGGAGAGATCGCTGTTTGTACAGGCGTCGCAGCACGCACACGGTTAATGTCGCGTTCGTGTTGAGCAGCACGTCGCCAATGTCAACCTTGAGATTTCCAACAGGAAGCACAAGGTAATCGTCACGGCTGATATCCATACTTCTCGTGAAGATGGCGATGCTGAGGGCGATCAGCGCTGGTGCAGCGGCGATCGCGCTTTTGAATGCCTTCTTGGCTGTCCGGAAGGACGCGTCGTACAGCAATCCGATCTGCATGAGCAAAAAGCCCACCAACGCTACGCTACAGCGTGCATCGTGGACAAGAACACCAAGAATCCCCCACATCGTGACGTTGCAAAGTGTCAAGAACACCAACTCAGCCTGTCGTACCATGATCGTGATCATGTCGACACACAGCATGCTGGTGATACAGATAATCTCCGGGACACACATGGCAGTGACAATGGGACCGATAATTCGCCCCGCGCCGGCAGAGAGATACAACGAGACCAACCACACCAAAGAGCCGAGGCGATACATGGCGTTCAGCCGGCCGTAGTGCGACCGCATTGTATGCAAGATGAACGAATCCCATTGGCCACCGATGCATTTCTTACCGACCGTATAGGAGAGATCCAGGCACGGCTGCGAACGCGCTGCAACGAGCGCGTAGCACGGTGGCATTCTTGAGCCGGTGATTGGCGTGTCTCTCTTGGTCATGGTCCTCGACAGTGCGCTGACGGTCGTCTGAGCGGTGGTCCCCAAGGTCGTTCGCAGCAAAACCCAACACACCGCTCAAGATGTCAAAGCGTTTCCAGTTATAGCCCAAGCAGATACCAGGTTAGGTCACGGTAAGCTTGCCTGCACTCGGGTGTGCGTGTGTTCGTATTTGGCCATCTCGGAGCCCCACCACGAATAGAGCACAAAAAGCAATCTGGAACGCCACACGAGTCCTTCGTTCAATGCGGGGAATCGTCGGCATGGTGTGGGATCGTCGATCACCCGCTTTCATTAAGCACAGCATCGTATCTCTTGATTTGATACGATGGAGTTGCAGTGCTTCAAGTGTGTCGTGCCATTGCCAGATCGATGGATGTACCAGGGGAAAAAAACGAGCATGTTGTCGTGATTATGCTATTTGGTGAGCATCGCGATCTGTGTCTACAGGTTCCTGCAGCTCAGGCATGGTATCTCTCATCTGCCTTTGTTCCAAGTACGCCTCAAGTTGCTGGTCATCTTCGAACTCAAGTGGCGGCAGGAAGTTCGCAAACTGCTGCTCCGGCATGTAAGCGTTGAAGACACGTTCGCGCGAACCAACTTCGCTTCCGTGCATGCACATGGCCTTGACCTTCTCTTTGGCTGAGCACATATCCTTGTCGAGTTGTGCAAGCTGTGGAAGGCGGCGGAGCACCCGTGCGCGATAGAACGTGGACGACAGCTCGTTGGTCACGACGGGGTTGTCGTGCAGAGACAACTGCTGCAGCACGCTCAATGGAATGAGATAATTCAGCTCGTTGATGTCGCTGATGTTGTTATGGGACGCGTGAAGGACTTGTAAGCGTGCACAAGGCTGCACGTGGGCATGCGCGACAGTGAGCTATCAGGATTAATCCAAATCCAAGCACGAATCAAAGCACGTACACTGAGCCTGTCGAGTTTCTGGAGGCAATTGTAGCTCACATCGAGATGAGATAGACGTGGCAAGTAAGCGACTTTATTGATGCTTTCGAGGCGGTTATGAGCCAGTAAGAGCTTCTCCAGCGCCACGAGACCCAAGCCAGCGTCGTCGCCGCTCTCGAACATTGATGGCACCAGTCCCTCGGTTGAGACTAGATCATTGTGCGACAAATCGAGAACGCGGAGAAATCGCAAGTGCTGGACACCGCTCAAGTCATGGATCCGGTTGTGCGCCAAGTGCAATTCCTGGAGGAACGGGTGGGACGCGTCGAGCGATCGGATGCGCGTGATCCGGTTGTGATCGAGGCACGCACGGCGCAACAGCGATCCGATCCAACGACCACCACCAACCCACGCGTTTGACGGCGTGCACTTGGCGACTTCGTAATCTGTTGCCGATCATCCCAATCGTCAGCTACCTACTCGATGAACCACAGAGCCAGCGCACTCACCTAGCACTTCCGTCAGCTGGTTGTTCGAGGCGTCAATGGACAGCAGCATGGGCAAGTCTGCCAGCGGCGCCAGCGTATGCAGCGCGTTCTGGTCCGCGTGCACGTGCTGCAGGTGGTGAAACTCGGCGAGCGCCGCCAGGTCGCTGATGCGTAGCGCGCTCAAGCGTGCAGTGGTGTAAATCATACCGAGGGTGAACGGATTCGTACCCAACACACTCAGCCGCTGCTGGATCTGGCTGCGCGTCAGTGGCGCTGCCTCGTTGTTGCTGCTGTTGTCCGTCGACGCTCCATCTTCGCGTTGAGCCATTATGTCGTGCTCACGACCTTTTGGGGCCTGCAGGCAGCGCCCGTTTCGGCAGGTTTGAAGCCAAGGGCGCACAACCTGGCAAATACTGGTAGATACCAATTCCGACGCGTCCCTTTGCGATCAAAAGCGGATCCGCGATCCACATCTCGATCTCTGCGAGGCCACAGCAACGATGGGCTCCGGATTCAGTATGATCACCAACGTCTCGGGCACGTGCACGTCGTCCAACGGCTGCACCTACCAGCTCCAAATCACCGGTACGACCAGGTACAAGTGCCCAGTGGTCTTCAAGAACAGCGCACTGTCATTGACGGACCAGTGGGTCCATGCCTACTACAAGGACTCGTCCACCGGCTACACTGGATGCAACACGATGGACTACAACACGCTCGGATCGACGACGTGCTACTGCGAGAAGAGCAAGTGGTACGACTCCAGCAGCAAGACCTGGAAGTGCTCGAGCAACTATGGCGCCAGCCCAACGACATGCACCAGTCGCATGCTACTGAGCTCTTTGGACAACAGCATCGGCAGCATGACAAGCCGCGCTGACATGATGACCGCTGGTGCAGTTGTTGTGTTGGCAGCCGTGGTAGCTGTCGTGCTGGCGGTGGTCGGTCGCAAGCCGAAGCAGGTGGATTGTTTGGAGGAGCCCCTCATCTCAGCTGACGACGGGATGACGATCACGAGTGACGTTTAGTCGGCGGGACGTACACGGCGAAAAAAAAAACAGAGCTGCTTTGTGTCGCCATGTACATGTGTAAGGAGCTGTCATTGAACGCTGCGTGCGTCGTTCTCTCACACGCATTCTTGACCACGTTCCACGAGACCAACAAATATAGTAGTTGACCCATGTTACGCACAATCCGATAGCGCTCGAAAGCACCTCTCCGACCAAACAATGGAAACACGCAGTGCACTCAATGGATACTTACTTATTCCATCTTGTTGTTGAGGAAGCGCCGGCGTCAGATTCCAGGCACCACCAGATACAAATGCCAGATCGTTCTCAAGGGCAGCGCTCTCACTCTCACGGATCAGCCCGAACATGCATTCTTCAAAGACGCGGAGACTGCTTATACAGGCCGCAATGAGCGCGCGTACAGTACGCTTGGGTCGACAGTGTGCTTTTGCGAGAAGAGCAAGTGGCTCGATCCAGTGAGCAGGAACTGGGTGTGCTCAAGCAATTACGGCGCTGCTCCGACGACGTGCAGCGGAAGCATGATCCTGAATTCCCTGCTCGGCATTCGCAACGCCGCAGTAAGTCCTGCTATTACAACGTGATGGCTAGTAGCGCCGTTATCGTGGTGGCAGTTGGTGTAATGGCTGTGCTGGTCTTCGCTTTTCGCAAGCCGAAGATGAGGAACGACCTGGAAGCACCACTCTTGCCAGCTGAGGACACGACGCTCACGAATAATGCATAGTTACCGCTGTCCATGAGCAAGATTGACGCTTCTTTGTACTTGCTGTGGAATGGAAAAGTTCTGAATGTCTTAATATCTTGGATTGGGACCCACAACTAGCTACTGTTGTCGCTGTACGTCATCTCTCTTCATTGACACGCTTGGGGCATCAAGGTGTTATGTGAACTGCTTTCAAGCATCGTACAGCACAACACATCTCATACCATAAACAAGAAGCGACGCATTGTTTCGTGCCATTATCTCTGGCCCAGCGTCCGTGCGACAAATGGCATGTGCAGTTGTCCAACGACATATTTGCCGACTTCCAGAGATACCACACTCGCGCTCGCGAGCAAAGTTCGCCGTCGAGAGCGAAGTCGCAGTCGGTAGTGAGATCCGGCTGCGCGATCCAAGATATTTCCGATTTCCAACTGACAATCGTGCACCAGCTGGTTGTCGCGGTGCCTCTAGTTTCTTAGGTCGCCAACGTGCGCATCTGCAGTGAAGCACCTGCTCCAATTGATGATTTGGGCAAGACAAATATATGCATCCTTCATGGCCACCATCAGTCTCTCGTGTCCAACGCAATGCTGCCCATGGTGACGCTGTGGTGCGTTGTACCGACCAGAGCGAGCATTATCACATTTGCTTCCGCTTCATCAAACCGCATCAGCATATCCCTCGATTTCGTCGGCACAAACAATCATGGGTTCCGGCTACAGCATGATCACCAACGTCTCGGGCACATGCACGTCCTCCAAAGGCTGCACCTACCAGCTTGCAATCTCCGGCACCAGCCGATACAAGTGCCCAGTGGTCTTCAAGAACAGCGCACTGTCATTGACGGACCAGTGGGTCCATGCCTACTACAAGGACTCGTCCACCGGCTACACTGGATGCAACACGATGGACTACAACACGCTCGGATCGACGACGTGCTACTGTGAGAAGAGCAAGTGGTACGACTCCAGCAGCAAGACCTGGAAGTGCTCGAGCAACTACGGGGCCAGTCCAACAACGTGCACCAGTCGCTTGCTGCTCGCATCCAACAGCGACCTTGGCGCACCTTCTGGCAGTCACAATGCCCTCGCTGCTGGCGGTGCGGTGTTGGTGCTGGCAGTTGCAGCGGTGCTCGCCGTTGTTCATCGCAAGCGCAAGCAAACAAGCAATCAGGCGGTGGAACCAACGGCACACATGGATGAATTGTGACCGCAACAACACTCAACCTATACATGTGCATTTTGCTTATATTTATGACGAAATCAAAGCGTATTTCCCAATCGCCCATGGCTAGGGAAGTCAGGTGCACGTGGCATCCCTTTCCCAGCGAATTGCTGGTGCTGTTGACGAGCACGTCGAAGGAATGCGCGCTAGCGACTGGGCCGTTGACTGCGCGATTGGGTCTACCGTTCTGGTATACTAGTACACTTCTCGGAGCGATGATTCCTCCGTAGATGTCGGTCTGTTGCTGCGAGCAACTTGCTCGCAAGAACGTCGTTGATCAAACGTGTCAGCGTGTCTGAATGTAAAAGTCTCACACCGTGGCTTAGAATAGCGAAGTAGTGGAAGCGATGAAACCAGCTCCTTCCGCATGTATCCGTGTCCACGCGACACTGAGCACAAGCATCAGTCCAACGATGCACTTCGCCGAGATCCGGAATGCGATCCCGCATTGAATCAACCATGGAAGTCGCGTTCTCTGCGACTAGCAATGGGCCGGGTGAGCATCATCAGCATCTGCCTGTGGTGGCACATCCCGCAGCTGTGGATCAGCGATCCAATCCGCAGAACCTTCGCAAAATGTTTCCAGTCCCAACTGCCACACTCGCGCCAGCTGCTACTCAGAGCGCCTATATCGGCTTTGCACCGTCACCCTCCGGCGACATGGCCCCGATTCCGTCCGGTCGATGACGAGCCAAAAATGTGCATCCTCCATGGCCACCACCGTCTCCTCAAGTCCAACACAGGCTCTGGCATTTGATCGCGCGATGCTGATCGTGCGCACTCAAGCATTCTCACATTTGCTTCGACACAATCAGCAAAGGCATCCCCGCTTTCCAAAACACCGGCAATCATGGGCTCCGGACTCAGTATGATCACCAACGTCTCGGGCACGTGCACGTCGTCCAACGGCTGCACCTACCAGCTCCAAATCACCGGTACGACCAGGTACAAGTGCCCAGTGGTCTTCAAGAACAGCGCACTGTCATTGACGGACCAGTGGGTCCATGCCTACTACAAGGACTCGTCCACCGGCTACACTGGATGCAACACGATGGACTACAACACGCTCGGATCGACGACGTGCTACTGCGAGAAGAGCAAATGGTACGACTCCAGCAGCAAGACCTGGAAGTGCTCGAGCAACTATGGCGCCAACCCCACAACCTGCACCAGTCGCTTGCTGCTTGCCTCCGATGGAGACAGCAACCTCGGAGCTGGCAATCACAATGCATTTGCTACTGGCGGTGCGATGTTGGTGTTGGCGGTCGCAGCAGTAGTTGCTGTTATTCATCGCAAGCACAAGCAAACACCTGGACGGCCAGCGAAGTCACCGGTTGAAGTCGACGAAGTGTGAGCACGCTAGCAGGTTCATATGAATACACGCACTTGCATACTGATCATGACGATGTTGCGGTGGCATACTAAACGACGGTGTGCCTTCTTGCACCATGCGATCGATTGGGCATGCTTACGAAGAGATATCCACATTGCGCGCTGAGGGGATATCAGATGAGCAGGTGAGACTGGTCACATTGTTTCCACATAGAGCGCTCGAACGCCATGTCGAATGGCGACAACGACGCTATCTCCAACGTAGGTGCTGCCACCCGACATTACATGCATTTCTTGAGGTTTATCTTCACATATAGCTATATATATGCTATATGTATAGCTATCGTGGATCCCAGCTCGTCGGTTCAATATCCTCGTTAAGATGTCACATCGATGGATGTGGACTACACATCGCAGCGTCACCTCGAGTGGGAGCAACTTCGATGTCCATATGTGAGGTCCAACGCAACGTTTGGCTACCATCCGGTGGTGCGATCGTGCATCCACCTGCCACGGAGAGCGCGATATGCGTGTTCCTTGCCAAGCCAGGCGGCTTGCTGCTAAGTTGAGCCAAGTGTATCTTCCATGGCCAATACCGTGGTCGCGAATCCCGCACGAAGTGGTCGCCGCTGGCCACGGTGCTCGCGTGCATCCACTCCGCAGTATCACATTTGCTTCCTCTTGATCACTCGACACCTGTACTTCCGTCGCTGTCCCAGTCATCGAGAATCATGGGCTCCGGATTCAGCATGATCACCAAGGTCTCAGGCACGTGCAACGACGACAATGGATGCACGTACAAGTTCCCGATCATCGCCACCAACAGATACAAGGGCCCCGTGGTCTTCAAGGGCGGCGCGCTAACATTGACGGACCAGTGGATCCATGCCTACTACAAGGACTTGTCTACTGGCTACACAGCGTGCAGCGCTGTTGACTACAACACGCTCGGATCGACGACGTGCTACTGCGAGAAGAGCAAATGGTACGACACCCGACGGAGATAGTGAACTCTCGTACGGTGCGTTTGATTACGACACCGAGTGGGAGAAATGTGAACTGTTGGCTCCACTGAAGTATCTCTCGAGACAAACGACTCTGCTCGCACACGGTGCAGAGTTGTTGTTGTTTATAATATCGTAGATTGTCATGGCACAACTTAGGCAAAATAACGGGCATACGCGCGCTGGTTCTCATAAGCCTTCGTGCGGCATGCAGATCGACTTGTTGCGCTTCCGGAACGACGTCAGCACGCGAGCGTTGTCTTTGGATTCGATGCACGCAGAGATCTTCTCGCGAATGTTTTCGTAGAAACGCTTGAACTGGAAAATCTCGAGCTGAATCAGCACGATATAAATGACAGGTTAGCTACAATCCTGCCCGTTGAACAGCCCATCAATATCAACTCGTACCTGACCGCGGCGGAACTCGACGAGGTAGACGCCACGCTGGTACAAAAACACTTGGACCGAGCACGTCAACACGCTGCCGTAACGCACTTCGAGCTGGTACATGTCCCAATCCAGCTTTAATCGCTGGGGCACGTTCTTGTACGGATGCGGCAGTGGGCTCGGATTGGCGAGCAGGATGGCCTCAATGCGACTCAGCACAAGCTGTGCTGGTAGTGCCGTCATGAAGCGAGTCGACCTCGCCACCGTGTCCTGGTACGATGGAGGATCCGCGTTCGTCGCCGCCATTGCCGTGCCGTCGGCATTGAGACCAAGACCACGCAGAAGCGGTGACGACGTCGTCGTGGGGCTTGCACTTGACGTAGCTGGAGACGACGACAAAGTAGGAGAATCGTCCAGCTTGACCTGCTCCAACTGGATGGCTTTCTCAAATCGTGTGAACAGCAGCTCAGGTGGTGAATTGCGTCGGTGCTGGTGACGGAAGCCGCCCGTGCGTGACTCAATCGCGAGTGGTGGCGACGTGAATCGCCTGTGCAATTCCTCGCGCGAGCTGGTGCTTTCAACCGATGGGGATAGCACCTCCTCGTCAATCAGGAGGTCGCTCGGGCTGTCTTCGATGCTTCCGTCTGCTACTTCCAGGTCAAACTGCAGCGGCACGGTCTTGTCTGCCGCGAGAGCGTCTGGCGATGGCGGGCACTCCTCTTCCTCTCCATCAAGCAAACACTGGCGCGAGCCTACGCGTGGAGAAGAAGGCGGTGTTTGGCCTGACATGGCCGTGGTCTCGTCCACTGGTGGCATGTAGCTGCTCATGAGGTGCAGTGAGCGCCCACCAGGTGGTTTCTGTGGGGACATGCCCATGGTGGTTGGTTGACGCGGCGACTTGCCCGACCGCGAGCTGAACGAGTTGCTCAATGGCGACGCCGCAGACGATCCACGCTGCTTGTACCATTGCTCTTGTTCGATCACGTTCTGTGCGACGTTGAGCACGACGGACGCTGAACGGACGCAGCTAGCCGGGCTCATGGATGGGTCGAGCGACTTGGGAATGTCCTGAGGTTGCGACGGCGACGTGTCGACGCTCAGCAACGGACAGCGATTACGTTTCAGAGATTGATGTAGCACCCACGCGTGGCGCTGCGATTCCTCGACCGACATGCGCATCGACGCATCAGGATACAGGAGCTGAGCGATGAGCGACTTCGCTTCAAATGAGAAATGAGTGGGGAAGAACCACGGTGGGAACACGTCGTCAGCGGCCGGGTCGTCGTCGCTGTACTTTGTGTTGTACGACCATTTGCGGAATTTGTCGTAGCGAAGACACTTGAGCAGGTCCTTGCCGAACGGAAGGTTGCCAGCAATCATGGCGTAGAGAATCACGCCGATGGACCAAGCATCCGCCTTCGCCCCGTCGTAGCCTTGACCTGTGTCCATGAGCACCTCTGGCGCAACGTAGTGGGGGGACCCAACGACGGAACGCAGGCGACGAATCGCCTGTGTGCTGTTCCCATTGCCATTGCCGTTGCTGTCTCCTACGCTGCCAGTAAGGTCATCCGTGATGGAAAAGATGGCTGAGAGGCCAAAGTCGGCGATCTTTAAGGTCGAGTTCTCTTCGTTGTCCGCCAGCAGCAAGTTCTCCGGTTTGAGATCGCGATGGCAGATGCCACACGCATGGCAAAATGCCACGCCCGACACGAGTTGGCGGAAGTACCGACGTGCTGTGGCTTCGTTCGTGCCACAATCAAGCTTGATGCGATCAAACAGCTCGCCTCCAGCTGCAAGTTCCAGGACAAGGAACGTCGTGCACTTGCTATCTTGCACCAATTCCAACGCTTCTTCCAGCCGCAGCACGTTTTCGTGCTGTCCAATGCCCGACATATTCGAAATCTCACGATGAATAGATTGGCGCATGTGCGCAAACTTGATGAATTTCTTGGGAATGCGCGGGATCTTGAGCATCTGGTTCTTCACCTGCACTTCGAGGAACTCACCAGGACCACACGGGTCGTCCGCCATGTTGTGCACATTGGCTGCGTGCTGCAGCTGGTCGTGCACCTCATGGCCCCAAATGTCCATGCACTGCGGCAGTGTCAGCTCTCGTAGCATGCCTGTTCGCGGACATTCGTACGCGGCGATGGACTGCTTCGTTGTCGGATGGACCAGCCACCACACGTTCTCAGACCGCAGCGGTGCCGTGTTGTTGGTGCCTACCAGCGGCTCCGGCGATTTGCCACGCACAGCCACGACGCAACGGGACAGCAGCGTCGACGGCACGAGTTTGTAGCCGACTGGGTTGAGAATCTTGATGGCCACGTGCTGCAGAATGCACAGTCGGTCAGAGAGCTGTAGACGCATCAATCTATGCTTCATCAGCACGTACGCGTTTGGTTCTCATGCAAAACGCTTCATACACCCTGCAAGACACGGATGCACCACGCACGCCGCCACGTCAGTCACCAGCCTCTCGCAAACTAACTAGCAACCGTAGCTAGTCCATGCCCACTTACACTCCAGCAGCGCCGCCACCAAGGTACCCGCCGAGCTCATAGTAGAGCTCGCCGTGGCTGAAGATGGCCTGGCCGTCGTAATGGTCGACCTTGACCGTCTGCAACTTGCGCCGCCGCTCGTTCATCATCGTGGTCCGTGCAGCGCGGGAAAGTGGGCGACCTCACCACCACCCCCGGCGCGTGCGTCTGTCGGCGGCCCACACGACGCCACTGCCGCTGCACTGCACTGCTGGGCTGTGTGGAGCTGCGTCGACGAGCGGCGACGTTGTAGTAACCACTCAGTCACTCAGACCATGAAGTTCGCCGATCAGGAACCCGGGAAGGAGACGAAAGCGAGCGAGGCAGCATTGGGCATCGAGCTAGGTCGGGGCCAGACACCTAAGCCTCTGCCCACCAGCGAGCCAATCAGCGTGCGCAGAAGCCCCAGCGAGCCAATGAGCGCGCGCCGCGGGACCAGGAATAACTCGGGTGGTGGGAGGGATTCAGTGCTCGGGCGGTCGCAAGGCCAGCCGCGCGACGAAACAACCGTTGCCCGCTCGCATATTGCGCGGTGATCTAAAGTCGCCGAGAACACTGCGCATGTGGGCATGTGTGGGATTGGATTGGATTGGATTGGATGGATGTGTGCACGCACGCACGTACGCTGGACCAATTACGGTCGCAATCCGCTTTAGTGTCGCAAGTAGGGTACTGAACCGGTAAGTAGTAGTACTAGATCGCAAGCTCTGTGCAATATATGTTAGCTCGACTGGGACGCAACAAATACAAGGGCGGACACGTGCCGTTTGTAATTAACGCCATCAAAAGAGGGTGGTGGATGGGTTGTTGGTGGGTTGTGCTTGGGTCGTGGAGTGCGGCAGGGGCGAGTGATTGCGTCTGGCGGTCATGATCGCGCGGATCTGTCATCACGTGGGACTCGCACGCTCACTCACGGGACGTCACAACCGGTTGCTCAAGCACACGTGGACACCACCGCAGGCAATGTTTCTCAAGGGAGTGGAGCTGGTGAACGCCAAGGGCGACAAGCAGCTCGCGGAAAACGCGCTCAAGGGCAAGGCGCTGGCGCTGTACTTTGCGGTGAGGACATGGATCGTGCACGTGATGGCCAATTGGGTCGCTCACGTGAATCTTGATGGATCGGAAGGCGCACTGGTGCCCCAACTGCCGCGATTTCCAGCCTGCGTTGAATGATTTCTACGCCAAGGTGAACGCGACGGAGCAGCAGTTCGACATCGTGTTCGTGGGCTCGGACGCGTCCGAAGAGGATCAGGTGGCGCACTTCAAGGACCACCATGGCGCATGGTGGATGATCCCGTACAACAATGAGTTGCGTAACGACCTCAAGCGCAAGGTATGGGCGTTGTCATCGTCATGCAGCTTTCTGGGGCATATGCGTTGGACAATTGGCTGATGTTATGGTGGAATACTTGACGTTGCAGTACGGTGTGTGCGCCATGAAGGAGCAGCAAGCGGTTGGCGTGACCGAGCGCAAGAACGGCATTCCGAGCCTGGTTGTGGTGCGTGCTGACGGCGAACTTGTGGACCTCAACGGCGCAGACAAGGTGGAGAACGGCGAGGCAGTCATCCCGTGGACCAACTGAACTGTGATGCCGATCTTCTGATATTCCGTAACATGGGGCTCAATATCTAGTGGCGTGAATGACGTGCGGCGTAATTCTGCCAGCTTGATTATCTCAAATAATGAACCATATTTGCACGCAACGATCACCTCACACACACAGAAAAAACCTGTCACGCGCCGACCGCCACGGACTGGCTGAACAAAACGTTGCCGACGTGCTCATACGCATCGGGTCGGATATCGAGCGTTTGGCGACTGTCATTCGCCGCCATTTCTGCGTACGACGCGTCTCCGAGCGCAGCAAACATCTCGGGCGAGAATCCTTCGGGCATCTCTTTGGACAGCACGCGCAGGTCGCGCAGCGTTACGCCCGGTGGTGGAGCGACCGTCTCGTTCAACAGTGAGCGAAGGCCTTCGTCCCGTGGCACGACGCCACGGTCTTCCAGGTTGGCTGCAGCCTGTTCCAACGCTTGGAACACGGTGTACACCTCCTGCAATCGCGCCCAAGAGAGTGCTGACGCTTCATCTTCCTTCCTCAAAAACGCACGAGAACGCGCATTCTTCTGCTGGCACAGCACGTTGCCTTCCCACGCCACACCAGCAATGGCTGCGGCCGTCACGCTGTCAAACGTATGGGCCGGTTGCCGACTGCGAGGTGAGTCTTCTGGGGATGCAACGCGGGACTCGTCTTCAGGCTTGTCTCCGCTCCGGTCGGGACTCTGGTAGCCGGCCGAGCGAGTGGGCACACGGCGCCGGATGCGCTGCATGATTCGGTGCATCTTGAGTGCGCGTGCCTTCACCGCCGACTGCACCACCGCACTGCGTGGTGCTGGTGCTGGTGCCGTCCTGCGGTGTCGTCGCTGTCGCTGTCGCTGTCGCTGGCGTCGTGTCGGAGTTCAGCTTGGCGGCAGCCGAGCGACCACCACTCAGGAAGAACACGCGACCAACATTCCGAATGCGATAGCGCGAGCGTCAACATGCAGCGAGTATTTTTACACCATAACGTGTACCGTACAGTAGTGAAACGTATGAAATATACTTAGTTACAGTCTACGAAAGCGCATCCATCCATCAACATCCAGCATGGAATCCAGCCTTGATTGTGCATGACAGCAGAAGCGCGCGGGCCGAAATGGGCTCGACACAAAGAGATTGATGCGCAAACAGCAATCTGCAAGTCGCAATCGCACAGCTGGCAGCATTCCAGCAATCTCAAGTTCGCTTCAAGCTTTGGCCAAGCAGTTGCACCGGACGTCGTGTGACCAAAGAAACAGGATGCGCTCGGTCGTGGATGCTCGTCAGCCCCACTTCATTTCTTGTCCATGGTATACCAGAGGGCGTAGAGCGCGCAAAGTTCCACAGAAACGTGGAGAGTCCCCACTGGAGACTCACCGCGCCAACCAACTGCACGAGTCGCACACGCGCAGGATGTCGTGATGTGTTTGCATGTGTGCTCGCGCTTGCATGGGCAACTGCAACAGCCTTGTTCCCAGCGATGTTCCATCGTCCAGCGTTCGCACAAATGCGGTGCTATGCTAGAATGTGTGACTTGTGCAGGAGCCCTTGGTCGTTGACCAATCAGCGCCTCGTATCTTATCCCTGGTGGACGCTGATTGGTCCGACACCCAGAAGACGGTCGTGTCCGCTCGAAGCTTCCTCGGATCTCTCACATGCGCACAGCCACTGGTGCTGCTCTCCACGGCGCTTTGCACGCCAATATCGCCTCGTCCTCTCGAGGCCGTGCATCTGGGCATGGCAAACAGAGCCTGCCCAGGCGCGTCCATTTAAACTCTTGGTGCGTTCTTGTCGTCCCAGCCGTGCACCAGCCATGCCAGCGACGGAAGTGAGCCCAGCTCTGCGCCGCCGCTTGTCGGACGATGCCCGCCAGCTCCTGCTCTCTGCGCTGGCTGATGACCATGGCGTTGATCTCAACAGTCTCACGCTGACCGAGCGCCTGCAGCATTTCCGCGGCCAGATACGCGTGCGCGTGCCCGCCCTGGAGTCGGCGCTGTCGCTTCGCATCGTCGTGTCCAACCTTTGCTACTTGCTCCGCTTCCCCATCGACTCGATCAACGCCGAAGTGTGCGTGTTCAACAAGGCCGGCTCGCTGACGGCCTGGATCACGACTTCGGACGGCGCCAACGTCCAGCTTCGCACGTTCCTCACGTCTCCGACGTCGCCTGCTGCCGAGTGCAAGCAGATCACGGCGTTGATCGACGTGCTCGAGCTGTTGGACTTGTTCGATGTCTTCCGTGGTGCATTACTGGCGCTCGAGAAACCAGGGAATCCATTTGCGAGTCCGCGTTCGCTGAACCGCACGTACAGGGCAACAACCGACAAGAACTCGTACGAGTTTGTGGTCGACGGGACGACGGGCTGCCCACTGTCTGTCACGCAGACGTCGGCGTCAGCCACAGACACACCAGCATTGCAGTTGCTGGTGGATGAATACTTGCGCTTTGAAGGCATCATCGACGTGCCTGCAGGGATCAAGTCGGACGTGGAGCTCATGATTGACACCGCGATGACCTGCTTCTTGCAGTGGTCGTACGACGGCCAGCAAGTGATCATGGGCATCTTCGACACGATCGACAAAGACAACGACGGCTTCATCTCAGGCGATGATATCCATGACCAGTTGCTGGCGGTGGGTCACTCCGAAACGCAGTCGAGCAACATTGTGCTCGAGATGAGTCGCTTGCTGTGCGATACCGCTGATCCCGCAGAAGAGTTTGGCTTTTATAAGTTCGGCGGGTTCTGGATCACAATGTTGGCCGACGGCTTCCGTGTCTCGGACCCAGCGAACGAGTCGCAATTGCTCGGCGCCTTCCAGCAGCTCTTCCTTGGCTGCTAAGGATGGCGCGCACGGCCTTTCCTCGAGAGAGGGCGCCCCTTGCAGCTGGGCTGGGTGGCTGTAGTATGTATTGGTTTGGACGAGCGCTCTCGCTCGGGTATAGTCGCAATAGAGAAATGATCTCATGATGCCATTTACGGGCATTGGCTGCGCACCAAGCTGTGTGCACTTACTGCCACAGGCTACCCAGCTCGCTCCTGGGTTGATTGGGGTCGCCCATCGACGTCGTTGCCCTTTTGACCTTTGACCATTTGGCCGCTTTGCTGCTGGCCACACGTTGTAGCGGGAGGAGCAAGATGAAGACGATGGGATCTGAACTTGACGTCGAGTACGAGCCGGCGCAACGCAGGGAGGAACGTTCTCGCGGCGCAGGGCACACTGGACTCGCCGGTTGTCGACGGATGTCTGAGCTTCACGCGGGATGAGTGGAGCGCGTGAGCTTGCTCATCGGGGGGTGCACATCAGGCAGTACGAGCGACTCCCGCCATCGGCATTGAGCCCATGCTGATGGCATGGACGCTAGGAAACTTCGTGGATGGCATCACCGATGCCACGCCATGGCAGACCTGCAAAGTGTGTGTGTCTGGGCTTCCAGATTTGCCCGCTTGTTCTTGGTTAAGCAAGAGAGAGAGAGAGAGAAAGGAAGCAGGCACCAAAGGAAGGAAGGAAGGAAGGGCAAGATCGCGAGAGAATGGTGCAGTCAGCCAGTCAGCCAGTCAGAAAGACAGACAGACAGACAGACAGCGCGATGGTCGCACCGCCACCTTCCAGGCGGCGCATCCCGTGGTAACGGCCCCTGGCACGAAACACATCTTTGGCTGGAAAGCTCAGCGCACTCACCCGCCAGTGTGCGCCACGCCACGCTCGGGCGCTCAGCGTCCGCGTGGCATCAGCACGCCCCTCAATTCGGGGCGTTGCGTAGGCGTTGATGTTGGCTGTGCATCGGTTTCAGCGCCATGTTCTCGCAGCCTTCCGAGCTGTTCTCGCGTTGCGCCGTGCCGCTTGGCGCAGCGATCCACGATCTGATCAAACCAACCACCACAGCGCTCCTGGGACAAACGCACAGACGCACACACAGACGCACAGACACGGCGTGGGCTCGCAGTGCAGCCGACAGCCAAGCGAGCACACGACTGCGCTGATTGCTCGTGTCGGGCATCCACATCACGCCGTCAGCTCGCTGCAGTGCAGCCCACCGCCACCAACACCACAATCCAGTAAAATCCGCGCCCATGCCCAAGACCTCGGAAGCGATCCGACTGGCCGAGGCCTCGGACTGGCCAGGCCTGCAGCGGTTGATCGAGAAGTCGCCCGAGTATGCACGCGAATACGGCGACTACGGCATGCTGCCCATCCATTGGGCGTGCACCGAGAGCCACGTGCCGCTGTCGCTGCTCATGCGGCTGCTCGAGGCGTACCCGGAGGGCGCACGCATCAAGAACGACGCCGATCTGCTGCCGCTGCATATTGCCATCCGCGCTCGTGTGGACGCTGCGTGGGTGCATGCACTGCTCGACTCGTTCCCGCAGGCGGTGCGCGTGCGCACACCATCAGGCGTGTCGACGCTGGACCTAGCCGTCCAGGTCGGGTTGAGCAAGGAAGGCCAAGCCATGCTGCACAGCGCGCAAGACGCCACCAAAGACCTGGAACAACCGGAAGACATTGAGCCGATTGGTGACGACGTACCGGATGCGGACTGGCAGGCGCACCTGCAGTCGCACGAGCGCAAGCGCACAGGCACGACCATCACGCATACTTCCACGGGCGGTCCCGGCAGCGCAGCGGAGTCAGCCAGCTCCCACGACAGCGTGCTGTCGCCGCGTGAGAACCTCGTGTCGCCTTCCAGTACCAGCACGTCGAGCAACAGCAAGCACATGCTCAGTCCCGACGTCACACCAGCCAAAGCTCCAGCGCCACCTCCGTCTCATGCGACGCCGCCGCCACCGCTCCACAAGCAGATGCGAGGCCCATTCCACCGGAAACACTCGCTCGACTTCCACGCGCACGCACACGCTGCAGCAGCGGCCGCGCAGCGACAACAGGCGCTGCTCCACAGCAGTCGGAATCCTCAGCGTTCGCAGTCGCTGCTGGGCGGTCGTCACCAGTCGCTGCCGCTGATCCCGAGTTTTGAGCACATGGCGCAGCTGATGCGAGCGCAGCAAGCGGAGCAGAATGGCAACAACCAGGAGGACGACGACGATGACATGTCATGCTCGTCGGAAGAAGACACGGACGACCGCGTGGCGCGCCACAACCTCGAGTTCATGCAGAGCCACGCAGCGTTCGGCACGAATCGGGACGCCAAGCGCGCCCAGTCGTTGGCGACTCAACGGTCGACGTTCCAGGCCGAGCATGGTGCGGCGTTGGGGCTTGGAACCCGTGGCTTTGAGTCTCCGCCCGAGTGGAAGCGCGATGACGAGTGCTCGATCTGCCGAGCTAGTTTCGGCATGTTCAAGCACCGCCACCACTGCCGGAACTGCGGCAAATCGATCTGCAGTCAACACAGCGCAGACAAGAACATCGCGATGGCGTCCAAGGGCTTCTCGACGCCGCAGCGCGTGTGCGTCACGTGCTACGCCATGATCTCGCACAAGCAAGCCAATCAGCAACTGCACCAGCAACAACAACAGCAGCAGCAGCAGCAGCAGCAGCAACAACAACACGCACTAGCTCACTCGCACCTGCACCTACAGCAGTCATCGGCCGTGGACAGCCCTCGGACGGCCTTGTCGGCGGTGGCTGTAGGTGGCCGCTTATCACCGTTTGCACCGACGTCTGTGTTGTCTCCAGCGTCATCAGCGAACGGTGACAGCGGTGCGCCTGCTCGCACGCTGCCTAAAGATCGCATGGAGAGCCTCGTGCTTCAAGCTCAAGTGACGGAACTGCGGCACATGCTGGCGACGCAGCACAAACAGATCGAGCAGTTGACGCAGAGCAACATGCAGATGCAGCAACAAATCCTCGAGCAAGAGGAGCTCAAGGCCGAGACGATGCTACTCATCACGCAGCTCATGACGCGCGTGTCGATGCTGGAGCTGCACAAGCAGGACCAGGATCCAGCCAGCGACGACGATGACGAGCACGGTCATGAACCCCGAGATGATGACCACGATGGCGACCACGAAGACAACGACGAGGACCACGCGCTAGCTCAGGCCTGACCGAGGCAACTGAGCTGCCTCGCATATTGGCGTGTCGGCCGCTGGTTCGCTGGCTGGCTGGCTGGCTGGCTGGTTGCAGTGGGCGGCTAGCTGTTTGTCTGTGCGTGTCCGTGTCCTATGAATGTCGTGTTTGCGTCTCCAGCAAAGAGTTGTCAGTGCGTCCGAGCCTACTGCCATGGCGAGAAATAAATATCAAAAACAACGAACGTGTGGGTCATGGTCGCCATTGCATATATCCATCCATCCGTGCCCGTCCATTTCCATGCCGTCCAATCCAATCCAATGCGATCCCGTCCGATCAAACGCACAACCCAAAAGGCAGCAGCGCATGTGGCTTTTGTTGTACATTCTTTTCCGCGTCAACCGCTTACACGCTTCCTCTCTCTCTCTCTCTCTCTCTCTCTCTCTCTCTCTCTCTCTCTCTCTCTCTCTCTCGTCCTTTCGTCAATCAGTCAGTCACTTGGTGTCGTTCTTGCGCGGGGCTCTCTCTCCCCAAGAAGCCGTCGCTGCCGTCTATGCCTCCGTCAAAAGATAGTCTCGCTCCCTGCGTCAGACGCTTACTGCAGCGTCGGGCGCTCGCCGATCTCTTCGCGCTTGAACTGGTACTTGCTCTCGCTGTGGCCATGTGCGGTGTGGCCGTGGCCGTGGCCGTGGTCGCTGCTGCCAGCACTGGCGATCGTGTCCACCACGAGGTACACGCCGAAGATGGCCGAAGCAATGCCCAGGCCAGGGAACGGCTTCTTGGCGCAGTTGGCGATGAACGGATGCTTTCTCCACGCGTCCTGATGAGCGAGCACCATGGTCGACACTTGGTTCCTCTTCGTTCCCTTCCTGTGCAGCAGAGATCCCCACGACCACACCCAAGGCACGGGCGACCCGGTAGTCATGCCACCTGCGCAATTCGCCATTTCAATTCTGATATGATTCGGGCATACACTCCAATTCAAGTAGGAATTGGAATCAGACTGGGGCTTGCATTCTTCTTCTTTCTCAGCGAGGAACCATCACTCTGATGACGCAGACTGTTGGTCGCTTCGGCAAAGAAAGGCATTCGGTCGTCGTCATGAGCGAGCTCGTCGGTCGCGTTTGGGCCGTGGCGTGGGAGTGGCTTGCGCATTGGCACGCGGTGGTCACAGGCAGCACGCACAACACAGCGCAGCAGCAGCTGCAGGATCACGGCAACATGGGGTGCAATGAGAGCAAGCAAACAGAGTACGCGGACATGAATGCCCATCGCCAGCAGCGCCCGGCGGCCACTGGCCCGCCGATGGCCCGCTTGGTCAACTCGTTCAAGCCCATTCCGGATCGCTACGAGACGTTGGGTATTGTGCGATGCGATGTGCATGGCAGCGTGCTTTGGCTGCAAGCATGTGAGGCTGGGTGTCACTGACGTGGCTGTTGATGTTGTTGTTGTTGCTTGTGCTCAGCCGAAGTGCAGGCTGACTTGAGGTGGGCAGTGTGTGCAGTGCTCAAATTTGTGTTGGATGACAACTCATGCGCTGCGTGTTGTGTCAGAAAAGCAGGCCTCGAGTCGTCAAACCTTGTCATTGGCATCGATTTCACCAAGTCCAACCAGGTCAGCAGCGAGCGAGCAAGCGAATGATGGTTGTTGAATACGATACTGAGAATTGATGGCGTAGTGGACTGGTGAAAGATCATTCCAAGGGCGCTGTCTCCATGACATTGATCCCAATGGCCTCGTGCTTAACCCATACCAGGTGAGACTCGAATCGGGGGATGCGATCATCTTAAGCGATCGTGACATCTCGTCAATGAGCGCAGAGTGTGATCTCCGTCATTGGTCGGGTGCTCGAGCCATTCGACGACGACAACATCATCCCAGCGTTTGGTTTCGGCGACCTCCAGACCAAGGGCGATCGGTGCTTCCCATTCGTCGAAGGCCGTGGCTGCCACGGATTCAGTGAGGTCATGCAAGTCTACAACCGCATCACACCGTCGCTTAAGCTGTCAGGTCCTACCAACTTTGCCCCAGTCATTCACGAGACAATCGAGGCCGTGCGTCGTGAAGGTGGCTACCACATCCTTGTGATCATCGCCGACGGCCAAGTAACCAACGAAGATCAAACGCGCAACGCCATCGTCGAAGCGTCCTACTTCCCTATCTGTAAGTATCTTGTCCTTCCCCGTGGGCGCGATGATTGCCAATCCATCTGACGAAGCAATATGCCGTCCAGCCATCATCATGGTCGGCGTTGGTGACGGTCCATGGGACATGATGAAGGAGTTTGACGACATGCTACCCGCTCGTCGCTTCGACAACTTTCAGTTCGTGGAATACAACTCAGTGATGCAGTTGAATCGGAAAAACCCCGAAGCAGGGTTTGCCATCATGGCGCTCATGGAGATCCCAGGTAAGCCACACGCACGCATACACATGCCTCATATAAAGCTCCACGCAGTGTCACTGATACTGTGTCCATTTGTCCATCCATCAATCAGAGCAATACCAAGCCATCCGCCAGCTCGGCATGCTCTGACGTCGGCCTTCGTGAATTTTGTCGCCTCTCGTTAACTCAATATCTAAGTTGCATTTGTCGCTACTGTGTTATTGCAACAATCTCGCGTGCAATTTTCAAAATCACTTGTTCAAGTTTTTGAATCTCGCGCTTGCGACGCAAATTGGTCACCAAGGACGACGAGCGACGAGTAGCTCGACGTGCGTGGGCACGAAGAGGCCGCGGACGCCGTGAGGAAGGAAGCTGCGGAGCACACGTCTGTGTCTGTGAGGGGATCATCGCGTTGTCATGGAGCAGAGCACGCCCGTTGTCGCGAGCGAGCGCAAGCGAGGGCGAGCCAAGAGCACGGAACAGTCGCACAGCTCGGCCTCGGCCTCGGGAGCGCCGACGCCGACGCGGAGGCGAGGCTGCAACTGCAAGAAGTCGGGCTGCCTCAAGCTCTACTGCGAGTGCTTTGCGGGGAACATGCGCTGCGGCGATCGCTGCCAGTGTGTCGGCTGCAAGAACCGAGAGGTACGTGAGGGGTCCTTCCAGGCAGGAATGGCGGGGTGGCGATGCTGACGGACGGATTCCTCATGACTGCGAGCAGCACAACCGATTAGAAATCGCACACGCCATCCAGGCCATTGAGAAGCGTACCCAGAAGTCGTTCCGGTCGCCGATTGCCGTGGCTCGCAAGCTGGAGAAGCTGCGAACAACGCCCACTGCTACTGGGCCCCCAGCGACGTCGCTGTCTGGGACGACCTCGATGTTCTCACCAGAGGCAGTGGAAGCCCAATCGATGGCAACACTGCAGCCGCGGGAAGCTTGTACTTGCGCTGGTGGCATCTGCACGAGTGACTGTGCGTGCTTGTCGCGGTTTGGGCGCTGTACGGCCTCGTGTCCCTGTTCGGGCTGTCCATTCCAGCAAGAGAAGCCCAAGCGCTGTAGCTGCAAGAAATCCAACTGCCTGAAGCTCTACTGCGAGTGTCTGACAGCGCAGGGATATTGCGACGAGCGATGCAATTGTGAAGGATGCAAGAACCGACCGGTACGTTGGGTAAGAGGCACGGTGAAGGTGGACACTCACCGAGTACTGTCTGTCTGTCGTATCAAACAGGAGAGTCAAGCTGAGCGAGAAAGAGCGATCTCTGCCATTCTAGAACGAAATCCATTGGCGTTCCAGCCCAAGGTGGCCAATGGCTCCAGCCAGCACCTGCGCGGCTGCAACTGCCGAAAGAGCAATTGTATGAAGAATTATTGCGAGTGCCACCAGGCTGGAGTGGCCTGCACTTCGCGATGCGCGTGCCATGTGAGTTTTAATGCTAGTGTGGTTGACGAGCTAGTGTCACGGTCTTGCTGACGTCGACTGTGTTGGAACGATGACAGCAATGCCGCAACACGGAAGCGTTCGTGTCCGCCAAGAAAATGCTCGTGTTTAGCACACCTGATAGCAAGCAGCAAGCCCATAGCTTGGAGCACCAGCACCAGCGTGGCAAGGGAACCAAGCGAGCTCTCCGCAAGGCCTCCATCGAGACGTCTCCGCAGGTGTCGCAGCCGTTCACACCACAAACAGCGTACCAGCTCTCACCGCTCGAACTGCTGTCGCGAAGTGCTCCACCAGCAGCACATCATGCGCCAGCTCAAGGAGCGATGCAAACCAGCGGAGGCATGGGCTTCCACACTGTCTCGGCCAAAGCGAGCGGTCATTTCACCAAACGCAAGCAACTCAAACTCACGGCGCGCGCGCCGTTCCTCGAACGCATTGAAGAAGCAGCCACAGCAATGCCGGTCACAGCGACGCTGCCGCCTGTGGAAGCATCGCTGGATGCCGATTTCAACGACCCTGAGGCGTCGCTGAGCAGGATGTGTCGGTCGCTGTTGCACGCAGCCATGGCCGTCGACACGAGCGTCGGTAGTGCGAACTCGAGCCAGCGGGAGGTGACGCCCGGTGTTCACAGTCCATCGACGGCGGAAGTCGCAGCTGCGGGATGTCTATCCCCAGACACGGAGAAGCTCATGTGCGGGGAAGACATGGAGACGCCAGTGTCACACGATGATTCGTCGGACCCTGCGTCCAGCGGGCAGAGATCCCATCGGTCCCAGCAGAGGCACGCGGCGCTGCAGGAGCGAGTTGTGCTGCAGGAATTCAGCGTTTGGCTGCGCAACATGACCTGAAACATCAGAACTGACGCAAGTATCGATTGAATGATCAGCAGAAGAATGAGCTATCTCAATCCAGATGATCGAAGCCAGGCTAGTGCGTTAGTTCACTCGGGCTTGGTGGAAAAAGAGTGAGTGTGCCGGTGAAGACGTTCACACGGCAGAAGAACATGTGCTCATCGGACGAGCGCACTCATCTCGAAGTGATGAAAGCGCACTGATCGGACACAGCGCCGCTGTAGACCGGCAAGACAAGAACCGAGCACAACAACGCATTGTCAGAGGCGGTTCATAGTAATACACGGATTTAGACGAATACTTTAGTGTGACAGATACGACATAGACGCGTGAAGGCACACAGCTGACTAAGGCGAATCGCACGACACTTCGGACACTGGCAACGAAATGAGCAGAATCAAAATTGTCTTTGTGGGCGGTCGTTAGCTCTGTCCTTCTTCATACCCCCACTATCGCCGCTCTCTATCTGCGCGCGTAACTTGGTCGTGGCCATACCGATACTCTCGGCAAAACAACAAAATCCGACGGTATTGCCGACACACTCAGGACGCAGCACGTGCGGTTCCACAATATCACGCAAAGTCAACGCGTCTAGTTGGCGATGTCGGCCGCGTCAAGCCAAGTCTTGATCTGCGACGACGGGATGCTGCCCGCCGAGAAGTCGAAGCTGTCCACTTCAATAACCTTCACAGAGCCTTCACCCGAGTCGTCGATGATCGTCAAGTACGTCGTCGGCGCGTCGAACGGACGAGGAGCAAAGTTGTCGCGACCCGCTGGGACGCTGCCATCGTAGAAATAGTTGTGCGTGGTGACCTTGTCACGCGCGTTGTTGGTCTCAATGACCTCGGCGATGTCGAGTTCGCCACAGCCGCCCACCTTGCCCATGCCACGACAGTTGCAGCCATACTGGGCCGAGCGCACAATCTGCGCGTTGAGCATCCAGATAGCAGGCTGGTTGCGGGTGTTGCCCTTCGGCATCTGGACCTTGGTCACGAACAACTTCTTGCCGCCGTTCCAGCCGTGGTAGCCATTTTCGTCCTTGAAGCCCTTGCACGTGTCGTCGCACTTCTTGTTGGTCATGATGTGCACTTCGGCACCGGTCTCGATACCCGGGCCAGCACCAATCTTCGATGGATCGGTCGCATCAGCAAGCTTGCCACCGAACTGGGTTGGTTCCTTGACGCTCGTGAGGCCATCCGCACTAGCAAAACCCTGTGGACTGCGCTTGCCACCGTTGTAGTCAATGTTCTTGTTGTTCAAGAAGATCAGGTTCTCCGAGCCGCCCGACTGCGCATACGACGACACCTTCTTCCAGTCACCCGACGAGCCTTCGAAGACAGCGATGTTGTGGATCTCGAGTGGGCCACGGAACACCATCGACACTTCTTCGCTCATTGGTCCAACGGGGCTGTTGACCTGAACCTGCTGCTTGGTGCACTGCTTCAGGTCGGTGATCATCTCGTAGGATCCTGGCATGTTGCCAGCCAGCTTGCCGCGGTAGGTGAAGGCCGCCTTCACCTTGCCACTTCCCGAGAAAATAGTCCCGTTGTTCGAACTGTCTGGGACTGAGTCGTCCGGCGCTGGGTTCACCTTGCCGTTACCGTCGTTGCCATCCATTTTGCCGAAAGGATTGTTGCGATTTTTGTTTTGGTCGGGCATGTTGTTTGGTTGCCTTGTTGGCTGGGTTGGTGGAGTAGGGCCTGGCACAGGCTTTGGAGACGTGCTCGGCTGAGGAGCTGGACCTGGCTGCGGATCTGGGCCTGGACCTGGGCTAGGCGAGTCCTCGTTGTAACAGAACGTTACCTTGAACGGATAATTTTGTGGGCAGTTGTGGGTCTTCGTGTCGTCGCTTGGGTACTGGTAAGCATCTGTGCACTGAGGATTATCGCACTCCAGCTTGCGGCACACGCTCTCGACGTTCTCGCCGTTGGTCAAGGGCTCCATTGACAACGCGACGTTGTATCCCTTCCTGCCCGTGAACGCGGCGCATTTTTCGAAACTTCCGCATGTGCCTGGTCCAGGTGGGATAACGCTGATGTCATACCACGTCTTGCTATCTTTCAATGTAAACTCGGCCACTGGGTATCGCACACAACGCATACACACACATACACAAGTCATGAGTCACTGACCAAGCAAGACAAAAGCAAGCAGAGCATGTTGCGGTGCAGCACTCACATGTTGCCTGAGGGTCGGCTCCATCGCGGAACATGCCGTGGAAGCCATCCTTAAGTGTTGTTTTCCAAGACGAGCTGGCCTCAATGGGCTTCGTCTCGTGGTTATCAAAGAGATTGATAACACGCTTGCAGTTGTTGACAAACGTGACTTCGACGGCCAACACAGGCGCGATCAGCGCCATCACGGCGCTCGTCGCAAGCACCACGCGCACCATGATAAACAAGTCCAGTCGGTGACGAGGGAGGGAGGGAGAATGGAGGCACGCGAGTCGATGCGCACGGGGTCAGGAAAATTGAAGACTGAACGCGCATGGTGGCAGCGGCCACGCCAGACGGCGCTGGCGTGCCATCCAGGCAGGCTGCCGAGCGATTGCGATCGCATCGGTTGTCGCCGCCAGGTGTTGCGGCCGTTCGTGCGTGCCCGCACCCACAGCAGCAGCTGGTTCGGTAAATGATGGCGTTCCCAGGTGCCAGCTGGTGCACGCTCCGTACATAACCGGGGCGACGCATCGGATCGCTTCGATGTGGCAAAATGCGCTGACTCGACATCTGCCCATGGCTAGGCTGCAGTGGCTGTCATCGACTTTCGAAGGAAGCAAGCGCAGACTGGCGTCAGCTTGGTGGTCAGGTGTCGCCAGAATATGCGTGCAGCGGCTGATGGCGAGATGCGGGAGAGCGGGACTGGCCTCGAGGGACCCCAGCGCCGCGTGATGTCTCACACACCAACATGAGCGCGGTGGACGAACTGTGCGTTGACACACCGGTGCCTACAGTACTGTACTGGTATGGTATGGTGTGGTCGACTCGCTCCGCGCTCCAGGATCAGGCCGCTGTGCCTGCACCAACATGGTGTGTGTGAGGCCATCAGGTGAGCCAGTGAGTAAACGTGTCGACGGGAGACAGTGACGACAGCACGCTCGCCATTGCACTGGCTGCCTGAAATATTACGCGACACAGCAGGCATGGTCTGCACCAGAGCAAACGCGCGATCCGCGACACGATGCCGCGTGCAATGCCTCGAAGAACGCCAAGGCGACGTCGCAGCATTTCGCTGCATTACGTGTGCGGTGTTGTGTGTGGTGGATGGTGGCGACACGACGCCTCGATGCCGACTGGACGCAGCAGCGAACGCGGCGCGAACCTTCGCGCTCCCTTCTTGGCGGAAGGCACAGGATCCGACCAGCCAGTGCGTGGCCAAACGGGCGGAAGCCGCGCTGGATGCACCAGACGCGTCTTATGCGACGACCTGGCTTGCCTTGTCCGGCCGTGGCTAGGGCCAGCACGTGTTGGCTTGGGTTGCTTTTCTCTCTCTCTCTCTCTGCTGCCGCTGGCCGCTGCAACCACGGGTCATCTGGCGTCAACAAAAATCCATGCACTGGCGATGACTGGATTGCTTGCCCCCCCCCCCCAATCTCCGCCACACGCATCCTGGCGGCGTGTTCGGATGTTCGGACGTCAAAGCCAGCTCAATCATGGCAACGCCAACTGGTTTTCTTTGTCATGACCCAGAGCGGCTGCGGATGAGCAATGAACATTTCCGGGGGCCAACCATCTGTCATCTAAGTTGGACCTTGGTCAGCCACAGGAAGGAAGGATGGCACAATGCCAGAGCAACAGCACTGACGCGCCATTTGGCCCCAGCTGGCGAGCCCACCAGAGAAAGATCCCGTTGGCTGCACGCAGATGCAGTGGTGGGGATGGTGGCATGGCCATTGTGAACGCGCAATGCATTTGGTTGGCGAGGCCACGACATGGGTTGCAAATCCTCCGGGATTCGGAGAGGACGAGCCATGCCAGGACGACGGAGGAAAAGCACACACAACAGCGAAGAAATGCACAACGTCGGCAACCACCTGGCATTTGAGAACCGTAGCGTCTTCGCGAAAATTAAGCGACGGCCCGCCGTCTCCATCTCGCCATCATGGCACTGTGATAATCACAGTGTCAGTGTGATTCATGTCAGCAAGAAAGGTAGGTCTTCCGACTGAGAACGCTGTCATCAGCACCAGCAGAAAGAACATGCGTGAGACTATCCCGGTATCACCTCCAAGCTTGGCTGGCTGAAGCTGACCAGTCGTATGCGTGTACGCTCGCAGCTCGCAACGCCTTCGGCAGCTCGTGTGGTTCAGGCGGAATGGTTCGTCCATCTTGCGCAAGTCGCGTGCCTTCTGATTCGCGTGTGCTACCACTTCTGTAGATCTGCATGTCGCCACCACCCGAACGTCAAGCACCCAACATGGATTTCCAGGTTACATTGCTGCGTATCTGTCATCAGTTGCAGGTATAGATTGAGGGTCGAGGGATGGTGGTGGTTGCGTGCGTGTCTATCTCGTGGGGTGACTTTGTTTGCCGTGCTCGATTGCTTGAGCGCAATGGAGGTGACACTGACAGAAATACTGACGACGTCCCGCAGGCGTAAATGTCGACGTTAGATTTGAGCAATGTGAATCTTAGCGAACAACACGTCCGCATCCGAGCACTTGTGGAGTGTTTTCCCAAATTACACACTCGGAACCACTACGAGCCAATGCAGTCGTCGACAGTCCTGGGTACCTCAATGAGGAAGTTGTCTGCACCACAGCGATGCTATCCTGCCGAGAGAAGTGATGGGGACCAGGTGCATCTAGTGGTTTTGGTTGCCCGGAGTAGGACGCTGATGATTCCATCGATAATTCTTCAACAGATACGCAACTTCACTTGCTTGTGCACGAGGATGGTGAGATCGTGATCAGGTTGAATGGTCTACACATACGTGATGTGCATGTGCATTGCAAGTGAAATCGTCTCTCCATTTCTCTTATTTGTTCTCATGGCAATGGCACGCAGGACGCTGTGAAGAAGGCATGAAGAAAGTTCACCGGTGGTGCGCTCTACTCCATAATATAACGCTGGTGTCGATGCCGCAAATCCGAACGTCAATGCGCCAAGCTCAATACACAGCTTGTAGCTGTCGTCGATGACTTATCTGAGGATAGAAACTCGAGAACAATACCACCTCATCAACCCTCGCAACTCACTCGGCGCTCCTTCATCTTCTGTGAATGCATCCACTACCAGCTCCACCTTACACAAGGTATCTTTCTTCTGATTCGCCTCAGGGCCACCATGAGTGACATCGCTGTAATAATACAATAGTGCAGTACTCGCGATGCTTTACTTGTCAAGATACAAACTGTCGGCTTTTTCACACTCGTTCGATTCCGTGGCTTGCTGAATTTCCGACGAAGCATCGAGATCAATCGTTGGGATTCCCAACGTTCAAAGCGTGACGTGCGGGCACGCATCCAAATGCAGTCGCACGAAGCTCCAAGCAGCAGAGAGCGACTTCCACACAGCGACCTCCGCCGCATCGCAACATCCACGAGATATGTTTTGCCCCACCAGCACCGTACCAGGTTCAACTAGATATGTTTCCACGTGCTGGCCTGGTAAATCATTACAGACATCAGTTGTGATTATGTTTAAGTACCAATACTCATACTCAGGCCGAGTTTGACTGCGAATGTGTGAAAAGGACGTACACGACTTCTGGTCGCTGGCCATCACCACGACACAAAACACAAGGTGTGCGGTGTCTCTAGCGTTCAGATTCTAAGGTCTGCAGCTGAGCGACTGAAGCGCATTGATTGCGCACGCATGACCAAGCACCGATGCGGTTCATAGCAAAACCAAATCTGGAATTTTCCATCAATACGGCACACACACAATGATACACTGACAGACATAGAAGATGCGCGACACTTCGAACACTGTCAATGAAATGAGCAAAATCTTGCTAGTAGCTATCTTTGTGGGTTATTGTCCGTTCTCTTCTTCTTCTCAAACCCACCTGTCAACAGTCTCTATCTACACACGCAAGTTGGCCATGGCCATACCGATACTCTCGGCAAAACAACAAAATCCG
The DNA here is from genome assembly GCA_002286825.1 of Lagenidium giganteum. Lineage (NCBI taxonomy): Eukaryota > Oomycota > Peronosporomycetes > Pythiales > Pythiaceae > Lagenidium > Lagenidium giganteum. The sequence continues at coordinate 118,630 of NSDO01000045.1, read as the reverse complement.
ACGGTATTGCCGACACACTCAGGACGCAGCACGTGCGGTTCCACAATATCACGCAAAGTCAACGCGTCTAGTTGGCGATGTCGGCCGCGTCAAGCCAAGTCTTGATCTGCGACGACGGGATGCTGCCCGCCGAGAAGTCGAAGCTGTCCACTTCAATAACCTTCACAGAGCCTTCACCCGAGTCGTCGATGATCGTCAAGTACGTCGTCGGCGCGTCGAACGGACGAGGAGCAAAGTTGTCGCGACCCGCTGGGACGCTGCCATCGTAGAAATAGTTGTGCGTGGTGACCTTGTCACGCGCGTTGTTGGTCTCAATGACCTCGGCGATGTCGAGTTCGCCACAGCCGCCCACCTTGCCCATGCCACGACAGTTGCAGCCATACTGGGCCGAGCGCACAATCTGCGCGTTGAGCATCCAGATAGCAGGCTGGTTGCGGGTGTTGCCCTTCGGCATCTGGACCTTGGTCACGAACAACTTCTTGCCGCCGTTCCAGCCGTGGTAGCCATTTTCGTCCTTGAAGCCCTTGCACGTGTCGTCGCACTTCTTGTTGGTCATGATGTGCACTTCGGCACCGGTCTCGATACCCGGGCCAGCACCAATCTTCGATGGATCGGTCGCATCAGCAAGCTTGCCACCGAACTGGGTTGGTTCCTTGACGCTCGTGAGGCCATCCGCACTAGCAAAACCCTGTGGACTGCGCTTGCCACCGTTGTAGTCAATGTTCTTGTTGTTCAAGAAGATCAGGTTCTCCGAGCCGCCCGACTGCGCATACGACGACACCTTCTTCCAGTCACCCGACGAGCCTTCGAAGACAGCGATGTTGTGGATCTCGAGTGGGCCACGGAACACCATCGACACTTCTTCGCTCATTGGTCCAACGGGGCTGTTGACCTGAACCTGCTGCTTGGTGCACTGCTTCAGGTCGGTGATCATCTGGTACGATCCTGGCATGTTGCCGGCCAGCTTGCCGCGGTAGGTGAAGGCCGCCTTCACCTTCCCAGCTCCGGAGGCCATGGTCGCGTTGTTCGAACTCTCTAGGAGTGAGTCGTCCGAGAGCATTCGAGAAACCCCGTCCGACGCTGGGTTCACCTCGCCATTGCCGTCGTTGACGTCCATGGTTTCCAACGGGTTGTTGCGGGGGTTGCCTTGCGGAAGGTTGTTGCCATTGTTGCCGTGCTGTGGGTCGTTGTTTCGTTGTCTTGACGGCCGCGGATGTGGCATAGGAATGACAGTAGGCTGGTGTGGCACACTGGGCTGTGGAGCAAGACCTGGTTGAAGGCTTGACGTTGGAGCTGGCTGCGGCGCAAGACCTGGTTGAAGGCTTGGCGTTGGACCCGGTTGTGGAGSGCTGCTGGTGATGCCTGGCTGTGGGCCTGSGCCAGAAGAATCTCCGTTGTAACAGAACGTCACCTTGAACGGATACTTGTTTGGGCAACTGTGAGWCTTCTTATCGTTGGGGAACAAGTAGCCATCAGGGCACTGAGGRTTATCGCACTGAAGCTTGCGGCACACGCTGTCGACCTTGTCGCCGTTGGTGAGTGGCTCCATCGACATGGGAACATTGAATCCCTTCTTGCCGGTGAATTTGGCGCAGTCTTCGAAACTTGTGCACTGGCCTGGTCCAGGTGGGATGACACTAATATCATACCACGTGTTGCCATTCTTCACTGAAATCTCGGCCACTGTGTACCGGACGCAATGCATACACACGTACAAYTCATCAGTCACAGACAACCAAGCAAGCAGCATTTTGAGGTGCATCACTCACGTGTTGCCTGTGGGTCCGCGCCGTCGCGGAACATGCCCTCAAAGCCGTCGTTGAGCGTTCTTGCCACAGTTTCGCCAGGCTTCATGCTCGTCGTCTTGGTATTGTCATAGAGGTTGACGACACGGTTGCAGTTATTGACGAACTTGACCTCGATGGCCAAGACGGGCGCGATCAGCGCCATCACGGCGCTCGTCGTAAGAAACACGCGCACCATGGAGGACAAGAACCAGAAAAGAAGAAAACGACGGCGACGACGATGACGACGACGACTATCACGCGGAAGGTGAAAGAGATAATGAGGTGTGCGAGTCGATGGACCGTGGTTGGGTCAAGTTGGTTCGTTTGGGTTGGCTTGGGCCATATCGTTGAAGGGCCGGCTGGTAAGTTCCCAGTGGAAACGGCGGGCTGGCGGCGACACCTCAGCATTGTGGTTGCTCGTAAACCAGCATGCAGCCTGTCGCGAAGATCGGTTGGCGCTCTCGCAACGAATGCCAAGCTATGATCATCTGGAGAAGAGAGGTGGACTATGACGACAGACGCCTGGAATAGTACATGACAATCGTACGATTCCCATCCAAGATCGTACTAGGGCAAACGCCCCTCGCGCAACACTAGAAGTACGTTGCAGTGCAACTGGTTTTCTTGCCTTGACCCGTTGTTGCTGCGCACACTTTGCTGCTGGAACTCTTTCTCAGGTCGACCACATCGCGTGGCTGTCGGACCTGTGGTCATCCACAGTAACGATGGCACGATCAGCAGCATGGCGCCGTATCGTTCAGCTAGCTACTGTTCATGCCATGCTCAATTAATGGACAAGTCTAAGTCTACTCAAACTGAAGGTGGCGATCCTTCCTATTGCGAAAACCATTGGATCGACATTAGTGGGCTTCCGTCGATGTGAGACATCTAGTATTGCATCAACCTGGAATGTACAGTAGCGGTTGGCACACGCAAATCAGAAGGCACACACGTCATAAAAAGTTTTGACTGAAGCGAAAAAGCTGGCGAAGCCGCAATGAGCTGCGCGCGGGCGACGGCCAAGGTGCTCAAACGCCGTGTGCTTGCCCACGCTGTGTATTTCTTCGCTGTCGTCTGCACTCCTTATCCTTCAATGCCGGCATGACACGTCCTCGTTGATTTGCAGCTCGTCTGGAGGTCTCACCAACCAATTGCATGCTTGAGCTGGCCGTGGCATCACAACACGTCGCCAGGACGAGCTTCGGCCCCACGTTCGTGTCCGCATCGACGTGTCGAGTCGCCACCATCCCCACACCGCATCGCACACGTGCTGCAGGGCTTAATGGTACCTACCATGCCGGCATGGCCGCACCCGTCGACGCATTGCACGCCATGTCGGTGCCGTTTGCTTGGCATGGATGTTGCACGATTGTCGCGCAAAGCGGCAAACAGATGTTGGCAAGGCACGCTTCAAGTATCTGTATTGTCAGCTACTTTCAACTACGGCAACACTCATTAGATATCTTGGTATTTGTATGGAATGCTCCGGCTGTGTTTTTGCCTCGTCCAAGTCTGGCAAGCGCCGTTCCCAATCCGCACATCAAGACGAGGACAGCTCCCACCGCTCTGCTTGAAAACAAGCCATCAACTGCTGGCGAGACAATTGACGCAGTTCGCTCTCATGATGCGGGGCCTCGTAGCTGGATCCAACAACGACACGTTGAGAAAGGTGCCTTAGGTACACCTGCTGAACTGAGTGGTACACTGCGACGTCATACACGTCGTTTGCCACCATGGGACCTAGTCCATGCTGGTTTGTGAGCCATCACAATGCTGAGGTGTCGCCGACAACCCGCGACAGTCACCGTTCCCACCTTGGACCGCTCGATCGTCCTTCTCTAAGCGAGCCCGCCAAAAGCGAACTTTGCAATGCCCACCACCGCTCGAGCCAACCCAAACGAACCAACTTGACCCAACCACGGTCCATCGACTCGCACACCTCATTATCTCTTTCACCTTCCGCGTGATAGTCGTCGTCGCCGTCGTTTTCTTCTTCTCTGGTTCTTGTCCTCCATGGTGCGCGTGTTTCTTACGACGAGCGCCGTGATCGCACTGATCGCGCCCGTCTTGGCCATCGAAGTCAAGTTCGTCAATAACTGCAACCGTGTCGTCAACCTCTATGACAATACCAAGACGACGAGCATGAAGCCTGGCGAAACTGTGGCAAGAACGCTCAACGACGGCTTTGAGGGCATGTTCCGCGACGGCGCGGACCCACAGGCAACACGTGAGTGATGCACCTCAAAATGCTGCTTGCTTGGTTGTCTGTGACTGAT
>NSDO01000045.1:19071-98997 GCA_002286825.1 Lagenidium giganteum | reverse complement strand
CACAGAGAAGGTAGCTGCACGTCGCTAGGCTTCTCAATGCATTCAGTCCAACATCTACCTCCCCGTCGACAACCTCTGCAAGAGACACACTTTCCTACAAAAGCCACCTTCGGATGCGATGCACTTGGGCAGCCAAGCAGCATTACATCTGCCATGCGCCTGTTCGATGACGCGATGTGTTACTCAGAGGACCGGGAGTATGCTGGTTGTGTCGACGATGAAATGCTCGCGATGCCAGTGGCAATGGCTGAGTGTTAGATCGTAGATGGCGCGGGTTGCCTCCTTGATCTGGTCTACTTCTGGTCCGCTCGTGGAGCCACGAACTGGGCGGCCATAGCTGCGACTCCGGTGTCAAACAAAGAAGGAAGGTTTCGCCGGCTGCTGCCCGCTTGCTGAGTAAATTGAATGACGACCGCAGCCGAGAGTTTGGTACCATGCGCGGTTCTCGACGCTGGCGGTGTTTGGGCTTGACGATGCACAGTGGCTGCGGCCAGAGCCACTAGGTGATGCTTGACGCATGGTATGCCCAGCCCGCCCAACCTCGGCGGAAGCGATGAGATCTCTCGCGCCAAGCAACTGTGACTACGGTCAGTGGTGTCGAAGGGTCCATTATAAACGAACATGAGCAGCATTTTCTGAAGGGCGTCCACGCGCTTTGCCGATGTGGCGACAAACGAAGTTAACCTTAGGGATGGCAATGGCCGAGGCAAGCTTGGCCCGCTGGAGCACATTCGTTGTCTTGCTCACAGGCGGGTCCGGATTTGGAAGAAGCCGAGGGAAAGATGGTTTTGGAGGCGTTGACGCATAGCCCAGAGACTTCGGAAAAGCGGGCCAGTGCTGCGCTCGCCAAGGTTCTGTCGGCAGCATCAGCCGTGTAGATGGTCGTGACGTCCGCATAACCAGCAATGGTGAGTCGCACGGCTCTTGAGCCAGCAGGAATCGTGACACCTTTGAAGGCGGTCGACGAATTGATTGTCTGATGTAGCGGCTCCAGTGCACCAATGAACAGCAGGGGTGCGAGTGGGCACCCTTGTCGTATGCCGCACGACACTTGAAGTACCTGCGATATTACGCCGTTCACCAGAAAAGCGGCAGTGGTGCCTGCGTGTAGCTTCGCAACCAGGTCGACGAATTGGGATGGAAATCCGAGCCAACGTAATACTGCGACGAGATATCCGCGGTCCAACGAGTCGTAGGCTTTGGAAAAATCTAGCAGCATTGCCGCCGCTGTAATTGGCGCCTGAGAGGAATCCTGCGATGCTTGGAACGCTGTCAGGAGTGCCACCGTGTCGTGTATCGTGCGGCGCTGAACAAAGCCTGTTTGGTGATTATTGATAACGGTCGGGAGTGTCTTGCGCATTCGCACGCTGATGACTCTGGTGAACAGCTTGTAGTCAGAGTTCAATAGTGAGAGTGGCCGGAGGTCCAGTCCACACTGCGGACTGGACTTCTTGGTGAGACAGAATATGTTGGCTTGCTGTAAACTAGTCGGAAGCGATTCGGATTCGAGGCACGCGTTGCAGACCTTCGTTAGGAATGGGACGAGCAGCGTCTCGTGGTCTCTATACCAGTCGTTGGGGAGCTGATCTGGGCCACAAGCCTTGCCGCGTCTACACCTCCTCAACGCTGCCGTCACCTCCGTTTCGGTGAAGCTCTCCACGAGGTGCCGGCCTTCTTCACTTGTGAGAACCCGAGCCGGCTTCAAGGCAGAGAGGAAGGATGTGATCTTCGAGACGTCGGTCGGCTTTGCCTCCATGATGGGACGCCAGTCATTGGCGACGAAGTCGGCCATATTGGCCGATCCTGCCCCAACCTGGACCTGGCTGCTCGAGAGCGATCGCTGCGAGAATCGTGCAAAGAAATGCTTTGTCGCTACGCTGGAGCGTCCGCGATAACGATTGCGATGACGTCGGGCCATGTGTGCGGCTCGCCGTCGTTTCTGCTCAGTGAGGCGCCGGGTGATCCTGTTGAGCAGTACCCCAGGTTCCTCGAGGCTGAGTTCGCGCATGTGGTCGCAAAGGGACCCAGGATCTTGGTCGATGCGCCCGTTGTTGACCCGCCGCAGCACCGAGCGCAACTGGCGCTCGAGCTGCTTGATCCGCTGTCGATACGTGTTCCGTTGCCGCCGGCGGGCTTTGGCGGCCACCATTCGGCAGAGGCGGATTGTCGCGAGTTTGAGTTGTGCCCAGGGAAGGATAATGCTCTCAGGCGATTGCAGGCGCTGAAACGGATCGTGTAGCTGGCACAGCAGCTCCGTCACTGCCACGGCTTGTAGATCCCTCGTGGTACGCGGGTGGTGGCTGCACGAATGCGTCGACCGGGATCTTGGATTTGAACAATCACTCCAAGATGATCAGAGGCTGCGCCAGGAATGGTGGTGGCCGTGTTCTCGACCCACCGATGGTGCGAGTCAGAGGTGTAAAACCGATCGAGGCGGGCGGATCGAGTCACTCCGTGCTGAGTGTAGTATTAGGTGTGATAGGTGGCGGCGAATGAACCACGATGGCGTTCGTATTTTTCGTCCAGGAGCACGTCACCCACAGCATCCACGAGTTCCCAAGCTGCGAGCCACTATTCCATTTCCTTAGGGTCAACACCGCCTGTTCAATCCTGGTCATTTGAAATCGTCCCCCACCACAAGGATCCCAGTTGGTGGGTGAGCGGTTGCGAGACCAGCGTAGAAAATTCGCGCTTGATCGGCTTCCGTGGACCCATAGACGTTGACGGCAACGTACGTGGACTCCTGGAAGACAAACGTCACCGCAATGAAGTGGGGCGACCAGTGGTCCTGCATGCACGGCCGTATCGATTGGACTCGGGCCGACGGGTTCACGAGGATGCCAACACCAGCTGCTGCATTGGAGCCGGCCGACCAGAACGAGAGCGGTTGCTCTGGAATATGCTTGTAGGCCAGCCAGTAGCGTGTTCAAAGCTGCGCGGGCTGATGTCTTCTTTTGTAACATGAGTTTCGTGTAGGTAAGTGAGCGACGGCGAGGTGCCTTGCTGTCGCTGTCAAAAGTAGTTGTGCCAGTGCTGGCGCGCGACGTCCGTGAATCCGCGAACGTTTTGAGTAAGCACCACCATCTGGGAGTGTTTACGACGGGTGTTGTAAACCCGTCGTAATACTTGCTCTCTTGACATCCCTTGCACAGGAGTATCTGAACTGCTCGCTCACATTTGTCCAGATCGCCTCAGCGGTTGCTGATAAGTTCGATGTTGCTTGGTTATCGACCTCCACCTGCATCTGGGTGAAAAAATTGGCAGCAACTTCATCGCTTCGGACGTCGAAGATTCCACCGTTGCACTGGTGTTCCACTGAGAATCGTAATTGCTTGGAATAGGCATCAAATTCGACACGGCCTTTGCAACCGGCTCCACGACGATACGAACGGCACCTGTATGTCAATTTCTTTGAGGAATTTCCACACTGCGTATAGCGATAGTCTCGCCAGAATATGACCGTGTGGTAACCATCCACAGCGTGGCTTGCCACGTCAACTGTATCCTCTGCAACCGACAAGTTATCGGTGCCACGTTCAAGCTCCGAGGCATCGGAGTCACATTCAACTTCGACGTCATCGGAATTCTGTTCGATGTCGAAGTGATCGACGTCACGTTCAAAATCGAAATCATAGTCGATCTCTGCCGATTCATTGTCACTGCGGCTGGAATCTTCACTTTCAAGACAGCCGGCTTCTCTCGATGCATGACCAATGCACGAAACGTCAACGATGACAGAATCTTCCACACTAGATTCGGCATCGCCGCTGTCATGGTCAACAGAGGCGTCCAAGTTGCTACTGCCATTATCGCTGGCAACCTGGTCGCTGTCATGACCGAATGGAGCCTTGTCATTAGCTCTTCGCCGCTTGCGCTGTTGAGCTCGAGTCGAACGCATTGACGAAAGGCTTTGTCTTCACTTGGTGGGTTGAGGGATGATTTCGTTGTGTGCTAGCATCGCTGTGCTCCTGCTCTTTCACGCTACTACAGATTTGGCAAAGAGCATCGGCCAAAATCGTTGCCAAACGGCACGCTGCTGACACATGCGTGTGAACGAACGGATGCGGTCCATGATTTTGGTCTTGGGCTGCACGTTGGTGACGCCGGCCGCGATCATGTTGGACATGATATTGGCTTCGAGTTGCTTCACCGAATGCTCACAGCAGTTGCGCATGATGAACGGTACAGGAAGGATGCTGATGAACGCCAAGAAGCAGAACACAAACAGCGGGTTGATCTGCATCGCGAAGTTGCGATCGGTTTTCGACCGTATTTTGGGCAACAGCTATCATGGCTGCTGCGCTATTTTGCAAACGAAGTAGCTTCGTTTCTCCGACGATGCCATGCTCTGGGCAAACCATGAACCTGCATCAATCTATTGTCTGGTTTTATCATTGACGTGATTTTCTTCTTACTTTAGTATTCTTCCAGACCTGAATCCTGACCTGACCAGAACCTGCAGAACATGATACTGTAGCAGACAAATGTCAGGCCTGACCAGAATATGACGCCAAAAACCTTACCGAACACATTGCGTTGAGAACATGCGTGTGGCCATTAAGGACAATGTCAGTCACCATCTTGCTTGTCTGTCGTTCTTGTTAACGCTCGCAACTAACATCGCGGCCCATGCTTCAGCTATTCATGCTGCTCTTCCGCTTCTTGCGGAACGCTTCAGCTCCATCTTGCGCAACAGGTGCGAGTTCGATTCGACTCCAGCTTTGTTTTTTCTAGTTCTTCTTACAGCACGCCATATTGGCACCAACAAACCAGTTTCAACTTCCAACGTGGCATCTGACGCGAATATGGCGTGCTGTATCTGCACCTCGATCTCCTGCAATCACTGACAATAGGAGTTGTGCACATCAGCTACAGTCTGCTCCACTTGCGTTCCAGTTCGATCACTTGTTCGCGCGTGGCCTGCAATTCAAGCTGTGTCTCCTCCAACTCTTTGACTGCCGCACAACGAACCCACTTGACGTCCTCCACAACAACAAAGTCCTGGAGTTCCATGGCGAGACTTGATGGGTGTTTTCTTCAGTGACCTGAGGAAGACACGTAATGTCGACAGATTAGAGGATTCCCGTGTCAGAAGGGAGCTGCAGGAATATCCTCGCGGCTGCGCTCGTCTTGTCTGCAATTCAAGTTGAGCATCGACCTGGTGGGGCGTTTGATGCGACGGTGAATGATTTGATTGGAAGATCGGAAGATGATCAGCCAGAGTTCTATCAGCACGATTTGCAGGGCTCTGAAGTTGTGAGCACCATGAGCGATACGAACGTGGCTGGAAGAGCGCGACAGCAACGCACTGCGACAACGGATTGAGAGTCCAACGTGGATGAGTGATGTCTGTGCGTGTGTGTCGGTCATCAATGGAAGAACAGTCCCCAAGAGGGGAACAAATGGCGTGAAGCACATTGCATTGGAGAACAGTTGAGCGAGGTATGCAGCCTCTCGGTCAAAAGTGAGGGAACGGTGACCGTCATCATCACCCTCGTACTCGTCATCATCACGCTGTCGTGGACGCGTGCGATGGAGAGAGATTGCCTTCCGACTGAGAACGTCAAAGCGTCACATGGTGGGTGAGAGCTCAGGTCAGCAGCCAGCCTACGTGCACGCTCGCAACTTACACTACGGCCAGTGCCTGAGCGGCTTCCCTTGCTCTTTCGCTTCTTGCGGAACGCTTCGACCACCAGCTCCATCTTGCGCAGGTCGTGGGCCTTCTGGTTCGCTTCGAGCTTCGTGCGAGCGAGCTCTTCCTGTTCCATGGCCATCGAACGACATCATAACGACACGTCAACAATCCCACCTCGCCCACGACCAGCCAGCCACCTCTGGAGCCCAGCGTACCTCCATGTCTCGGAAGCGCTGACCACGCTCGCTTTCCTGGTAGTTGTGCACGTCCGTCAGATTCTGCTCCAGCTGCTGCTTCGTCCGCTCCAGGTCGTTCACTTGCTCGCGCGTGGCCTGGAGTTCGAGCTGCATCTCCTGCAGCTTCTCGCGACTCGCTTCGCGGATGCGCTTCACCTCTTCCACCGGCACAAAGTCCTTGAGCTCCATGACGACAGGTGGCAGCTCCTGTGGCTGTTGGCTTTCGCGATCTTTCATCTCGCGCAGCAGCTGTTCGAGCCGCGGCACTTCGCCAAGCAGCAGCGCCTGGATGCGCTCCTGGTACGACAGCCGCGCCTCCTGCGGCTTCCCAGCCTCCACGTCGGCCTCGGCCGCCTGCTGCTCCTTGGCCAACAGCAAAATGCGCACAAACGCGTCAATGATGCGGTGGCCCATGGCGTCGTCCACGTATTCCACCCACGGCAGACCGAGCTTCTTGTACTGCCCAAACAGGAACTCGACGACCGCGACAACGCCCGTCTTGGTCACGATCGCCTCCGTCGTGTTCGCCACGAACGCCGCGAGCCGCGACGAGTTCTTGATGTAGAAATACGAGCTCACGAGCTTGTCGCTCGCGAACGCGCCGAACGACTGCAGCAGATGCAGCTCCAGGTCGGTCGTGGTGGTGGTGGTGGTGCTCTGTGTGCTGTTCATGTGGCTTGGTTGTCAGCGCGGGGTCGCTGGGATGGTGACAGAGATCGAGTGGCCACTGCCACTGCCGCTGCGCGTGGCGTTGCTTGATGCTGCGCTTCCCGACGTGTCGAACCCCCCGGCGTCATCCCCACGACTCGAGGACGGTTTCTTTCGTTTTTCCGTCAAGACAACCAACACACGCGAGATTGTGTTGACACGGGTGGATCGTTCCATAACTGATAAGCTTTGGCGGTACGGCATGGGATTGGACAAAATGCGGGGGTGGCGGCGACGTGCTGATTGTAGCCAATGACGTGGATGACAAGGATCACAACAACGATTTCGACAAAATTTGTCGAAAAATCAACATTTTATGTTGATATTCTGTATCAACACGGTACTGTACTGTATTATTGAAGGGCAATCAACCACCGATGCCATGAACACGTCCCTGGACAAACCACGCGCACTGGCGTGGCTCCATGCCAGCATTCGGAGAGCACCATCTTCACGAAGGGATGCAATCATCACCAGGAGCTCCCCTTCACCTTCTTCCTCCAATGTGGTTCCTCGACCTTTCTCGCGCAACGTTTTGAGGTTGGTATGGCCTGTTTTACACTTGCGAGTGATGAATCCGCATATTGATTTCCTGATCGAGCCAGCGCTTGAGGTTTGCGCGCATCGCAGCAAGAATTGTTCTTTTTCCCAGGGAACACTTGCAGAATTGCTTCATCAATGGTCAGGCCGCATTGCACGCACTCGATAGCTCTGATTTTGTCTGCGTACAAATACGAACCGATGTTATTGTACCTTCTTGGAGATCTTCCAGGGCCACGAACGCAAACCCGCACCATCGTCGATGCAAATTGGTTTGTGGCGAACTTTCGGCGGAGCCCTTTGGTGGTGGTCAGTCGGTTGCTGGTCGGCGCGGGAAGCATGGCGAAAGCTCGTCCGAGTACGAAACACACGAGAAGCGCACATTATGATGGCTTACAAATGTATGTCTAATCAATGCTTGCAGGTGGCATAAAGCGTACAAATAGGTCACGTATTATGTGACCTACACTACGGAGTGAGTCCAGATGACACTCTCGAATTTTCCGCGAAGGGCGCATGTGCTATTTCCCTAACCCGCATCCTGCCGTACTCAGAAAAACGTATGGTAGCGTCGCCGCAAGAGGCGATACCTCCTGTGTGGTGAAGCACTCAGATTTTGAACACGCGAGCTAAGCTTGCTTGAGAAGGTCGACTGTGTGTCGCCCGGTATAGTCCACATTCTTCGAGGCAAGGTGGACTGTGTATTGAGCGGAGGATGTAAGGTGCAATTATTGGTAAAGTGTAGGATGCATTGATATTAGGGAGAGGCAGATAGTGTCTTAGGGATAGTTTGGTCCTGCGTTTGGAGGGGCGGGCGATCGGGTGTGAGGAGTCGCGTCCCTCCGAGGTCACTGAGGGCGATAGCGATAGTGAGCTCATAACTTCTCAATCTACCAGCTCGTGCACAAGACATTGGTGCAAACAAGATCCATGCCTCTGTCTAGAGAGGTTTCTGGCCACATTGAAAGCGAGCCAGCACGACAGGAGGTCGAATGTGTGTCGAGCCAGCCGTCTAACAAATTTTGTTAAGTGCGAAAGGAGGTCGACTGTGTGTCGAGCCAAAAGTTCTATGGAAATCCCAAGTTTGAGGGAAGACCAACTCCAAAAGACAAGTGAAGCAAACACGCAGAGGACAGAGAGTCGTTGATATCAGCTCAATAGCGAGGTGTGTGAAGGCCCGCTGCTGTGTGCGAGGAATTTCGGGACTCCGCTTCAAAGAACCTGGGAAGACTCAGAAGCAGTCAAGAAACAAGTTTATTGTTCGTGTGTGCTGAAGGGAATCGATTGCATATGCAAAGGGCGAATTCTTGAAGCACTCCACGACACCTGAGCCCCCGCCTGGAGCCTCAACTGCGCGCGGGCGAAGATGCGAAAGTGTTTTCCAGTCCCTCAAAAGAACTGGGGAAAGCCGCAACAGCGGTCCACCCAATTGCTTCACGAGGGCACTGTCGCTCGATGATAGCGCTTGAGGAAGCCTGCCATCGCGCTTTCTCAACGGTGTGCTGCAACTGAGCCAACCGCCCAACTTTCTGGTCGCGACCCACACGTACCAGCAGTATTGCGAAGTTCTTCCACGGCAAGCCAATTGGTGTGGTGCGTGCTGGGAATTCACTGCCTGGAAATCTGACCAAGTATTGACTGTTTGTGGTGGAAACAACGATAAAGAAAGTGCGCACGTGAACGACCTTCTTGACCGTTCCGGTATTTTTCCTCCAAGCGAATTATCGAGCTTCTTTTCGACACGTCAGAGATCGCCTTCCGCTAAATTAACTAGCGTTTCAAGATCGCAACAGCTTAAAGCAAACGAGGGGCATATGTGAGCTGTCGAAGCAAGCGTCAGCCAAGCCCAGATCTTATCTACCAACCCACCTCCAGTGCCACCGGAGCAAAAGCCAAAGAGGCTGGACTTTGAAGATGTTGGAGTGACCCCACCGAACCAGGGTGCTATGGCAACTACCATGGAGAAGCTGCTCACTATGGTGCAGGAAGGTCATATAGATGTCAGCATTTCGCGAGCATCCTGAGGTCACAGTACCTACGCTCTGTGCTCTCAGCTTTCCGCACGTTTCGCCGAGCGCGTAATCATCCAGCGGCTCAGCATTGCAGAAGTCGGCACTACTTCAATCTGAGCAACATCTAACAGCCTTTACACAAAACGTCAGAGGTTTCGGACAGCACACGGTGTCAGACTGGTTTTCATGCATGAGGAATATTATCGTCGATACTGCTCAAATTGGGAGTTCCGGCCAACACAACCCCATATGTTTTCCTTCTTGTCAATGGCGACGGAATTCTTTTCGATCCATACGAGTCCATCGAAGATATCCGTCCGTGGGCCGAACACATGTGGTCTGAACACTTTCTTGCAGCGAAGTTCAAGTGGCGAGAGCGATCTAGTGGTCGTCAACATTTACGCCCCAGTCGATGGCGGGCAGCGGGGTCGCCATTGCACGTCCTTGGCGTCCTTTCCACCAGCGTATTGCCCAATGCTCATTGACGGCGATTCCAATGAGATACTCCACCCTTGGGATCGTTCAACCTCTCCAGGACGCTACGTGCGGATTGACTCGCGACGATTACGTCGGTCGTGTTCATACTTACGAGCATATATGCTAGCGTCGTAGCTCCCGGCTCAATCGCTGGTATGGCTCAGCGACTCCGGGGGTACTTCACGGACATGCCGGCGGCCCCACCGATCATTACAACCTACTTGTATTGCTTCCCTCAGTACGAACCAGTTTCGTGCGCCGACAACCCGCCGCTGCTGCTACCCTCCCCACCCTTGTGCTCAAGATGCGGTCGATACTGCGATTGTAGACTTTCTAGACAAAGCAGACAAAGCCAATGAGGAATTTATGAGGTAGGTCGGCTAATTCAGGCGTGGGAAGAATTGAAGACTGCTCTCCAGGAAATTTGTCGCGCGATTCCCAAAGCTACCCGTCGCACCATGCGGAACGAATTTCGCGCTTTCAAGCAGCGGACTAAGCTTGCACTGCACCAAGCTACTACGTCCGCACAACGTACGACTGCGAGCGCGAGCCCAACGAAAAAAAGCACGAGAATTGTTGGCGGTATCGGAGACGCGGACCTGTTTTGGAGCCCTTTTTCCAGCGGTTTAGTACGAAGTTTGAATTTCAACTCGTCGACGACCTACCAGGTGCCGGCCGCCACAGCGGTGAGCCCCTGGTAGATGTGGTAAGGCGGGCTTGGCTTCCCATCATGTCGGGAGCTCCCTCCAGCTACACTCCAGGACGCCTGTTCGATCGCCACCTCGGTACCACCTCAGGACAAGGCCAGTCTTCTAACGCCAATAACGAAAGAAGAAGTACTCGCCGCCATCCGTCGATGTAAGCGCGGAATAGCGTGTGGCCTCGACGGCCTTCCGAATGACCTGTACCAGAACCACATCGCGCGGCTGACGCCAATTCTAGCTCACCTGTCCCGCCCGTGCGAAGCTGTGGGCACGTTCCCGCCGTCGTTCCAGCTGTCGCATACGCGAGCCTTGAACAACGTCCCCAGCTCACAAACAGAACTCGACTTCAGACCCATAGCCATCCTCGACACGGATTATGAAATCCATGCTCGAATTTGGCGACGAAATTGCGCCCCCTGCTTAGTTACTTCGTTGGTCCAGCCCACACATCTTCCGTGGTGTACGCCTTCGATCTCGCTGTACACACTTCACTCGTGCTTGTGCGATGCTTGGAGAGTGTGGATGCAACGGTACAACCACATTCGCAACTTATACTGGACGCCGGTGACTTGTATTGACTTCATACACCTTCCACCGTGGTACACAGCACTTGGGCGACAAGTACCAGCTGCACAACTCCCGTACAACACACGAGGCCAACTTGTACCATTCACGCTTGGTCTGTGATCCCATTCGACTTCGGTACACCCACTGGAGATAGTTTGCACCGCGTACAGCACGATCGCTTTATCACATGTGTTTGCGCACGGACAGCTCTACGTTGCCTTCACGCGAATTGAGGAGCGCACCGGTGTGAAGGTATTGGATATTGGACGCCGAACGAATCGGGGGTTGAGACTCTAGTTCGGGGTCAATGACTTCGCGTTGGGTCTCGAGGCGAACTTCTTGCTGAGCCCGTTCGCGTGCTATAGCTCCGCGCATCAGAGCTGCTCTGCGGTCATGCATGAGCGCCTCAGCTTGTACATTGGCCTCAAAACGGCGAGTGCGTGCCCCGTACAAATGCGACTCCGTACCGAAGAGGTCGTGGGGTCGTTGTGGCCCTCCACCCAGGTCCTCGATATCCATGCCGGGGCTGCTCGTACTCGATGGTAGTGCCGGAAGTAGTAGCAGTCCTGTGGTATGGCTGCGCTGTGCCACCTCGAGTTGATCGATGCGTCCACGGAGCATGCGGGTGTGGTGGAGGGCTGGTCTTGTCCGTGGGGACTAAGCCGCTCTCTGCCACAAAACCGGCACGTTCTTCGGCGTCTTGAGCCTTCTTCTTGGTCTTCGACATCTTGAACGTGCGCGGGTCCTCAGTTCTTGGCTCCTCAGACTGACGCCTGGTGTTCATCGACGCTAGGTTGACTGGTTGAAGTGGGGWGCTTGGACCTGGAGGAGTAGACGGATGGTCTTCGGCTACTTGGATCCTCTGGGTCTTCAGCTCTAACGGACGGATGGTCTTCGGCCGCTAGCAATGTTGGCGTAACTTCTAGGGTAGTACTTCGCTTGCAGCGGGATCCCTGTGACTGAATCCACGCTGGTTCCTCTTCGTAGTGCACGTATATACGCACACGCAATGTCCAATACTTACGGTGGTCTCGGAGACCCACGCACCCTCCTAGAGGATGCAGTGACTTGAGTGAGCCTCGAGCGGCACCCGGGTTGTGAGGCCGGGTGTCAGAAGCTGTGTCCGCGGTGGGGCCAAAACACTTCCCTCACGGCGGCACGCTCTAGAGCTTACCTTGCACGCGCGGCGCGGCGGGGCCAAAACGCTTCCCTCGCAGGCGCGGCGCTTGTGCAGGACAAAGCAAAACTCGGACTGTTATTCTCCACCGGTTTCCGCCTTGCAGCAACCGCACAGATGTCAATGCGATGCACTGTTCTTCATCCACGTAGCACTTGAGAACCCTTCCGCAGTAATCCCGACATGTACACCTCGCCAATGACGATGGAGTCAGCTCCAACTGCTGTAGCTGGTGCTGCGACGGCACTGGATCCGCCTACTTCGTTCATCGTCTCCACCCAACACTTGGTCCCAAGCCGATTGGTAGCAGTGAACCTTGGTTGTTTGATCAATGCTTGGCAGCATGGAAGGCGTCAGAGCTCTCCATGCTCTCCGCAGTTGAATCCACTTGGTTAGCCGCCAGCCTTGGTCTCTTGACCTCCTTCGAACATGAGGCTGTTCTGAGCATCCTCTCGATCTTCGATCCACACACGTATCAGATCGGGTCAGGATACTCTTCTGTCGTCACCTGCGCCATGTCGCATGCATCCTGGTGCTTCCCACTTGCGGGATCGCTCGAGCCGGGCCTGGATTCTCTCACTCATTGGCTCGGGTCTCCGAGCCGCACCCGGTCCGGATCTTCCCGCTGGACCGACCTATGGGACCGGATTCTGGGACCCGCCGCGGTTCTGGTCCCACCTGACACGTGTGGCGAGTGGTCCCAGGCTTTCCAGTACCGCTCCACCACACGGGCCTCATGTGCCTCACAAAAGGTCAGTAACACCGCCCTGGCAGGTGTGAATGGGGCACTCTATGTGGTCTGGCAGGGCCGAGAAGATTATATCTCCATAATATGGAAAATTCGTGTTCAGCACCATCTATAAGTTATAGATTCACAACGTGGGTCCAGGAAATCATGGGTCCAGGAAATCATGGCACCCCTGTCAAAATCGAGGAATTGGGGAAATTTCTCCATAAAGAAAACCAATCAAGAGATGCATTTTTCGCCAAACAATGCATTCTGATTGGCTGATATTTCGGTCGTGTGTTGGTGCTTGAATGGCAATTGGTGTCGAACAGGCTGCTCACTCTTGAAATAGCGAGCCCAAGAAAATGATAACACCCTCTGAGATCTGCGTTGCCATGCTAGAGCCAGTGCCTGGTTTGCATGGACGGGCGGCGCGAAAGAAGACCTACATCAGTGCCGTCAACAAGAAGAAACGCCTTGAGTACGCCAAGGAGCACGTCAACTGGACGCTTGAGCAGTGGAAGAACGTCCACTTCACTGACGAAAGCAAGTTCAACGTTGGTGCATCGGATGGACGCGTGTATGTATGGCGTCGGGCCGGTGAGGAATACCATCCTGACTGCCTGGTGCCCACATTCAAGAGTGGAGTGAAGGGAGGGACAGCATGGGTGGATTACCCATGATGGCGTCGGTGTGCTGCATGTCTGCGAGGAGAATGTCACGGCAGACTATTACAAGTTCATGCTGGAAGACAATCTGCCTCAAACTATGGCGAAACTGAGCCTGAATTGCCAGTTTTATTTTCTCCAAGACATTGCTCCGGCGCCGCCAACCTGACGAAGCAATACTTCTCCGAGATAGGTCTGAAGACCCTGGATCACTCTCCTCAAAGCCCAGACCTCAACCCAATTGAGCATGTCTGGGCTTTGATGGAGATAGAAGTGTACAAAAAAGCTCCGACGTCGACTGAACAGCTCAAAGAGGTGCTGGTGAATGCGTGGAATGAGCTCAACTCCATAACCATCCGACGCCGCGTCCGCTCCATGCCCAAACGCATGAATGCAGTCCTGTCGGCGCGAGGGCCTACGAAGTACTAGCTGAAGCATCTGTGTGCCAGCCGTGTGGCAATTTTTTTTGTCACCATAGCGAAATTGTCATGGTTTGCCATGGGTGCCATGACTTTATGGGGGCGTAGTAAATTGGAATATCAATTTCTGAGGTTAGTGGAAGTCATTTGTTGCACCAACTGCGTGTACATGTAGCTCGCGTATTGCTCAGTAGGATGTAGTAGATGCAAAATATCACACCTACAATTTGCAAACGAAGAACGTTCTCAAACGGTCGGGGTTTGCCACTTCTTAGACCCACTGTTGACTATCACGATGTGTCTATAACGACGTACCGACGTTGTTGAAGAAAATGTGTCACCAGCCTCGACGTATCGGATTTGGAGGGGTGTTGTAACCCACGTTTACGTAACCAGGCCGCTGGTTTTCGTACCCTATCACTGGGTGTACGCGCATCCTGAGCAAAGTTGCTTTCTCGAGCTCAACTGTACGCTCGTGAATGCTGCTGTACTATCCTGCTCATGGAAAATGGTGGGAGTCCAAAAGACACGCGCTGTCGATACGTGCATGCATAGCACGCAGACAGCACCACAATCCACATCAGTGCCCGATGCCACTTTCGACGTCAGCGCGCACCCACGCCATGCTCATTGAGAACAGCAGTGCCAGCGAGACGCAGCGTTGGTGCATCCACAAAGAGTTGCGAAGTGCAACTCGCAAATGAAGCACAATTGGACGTGTATTATTGTGGGAATGGATTTAAGTGAGCAGCTCCTCGATGGAATAGTCAGGGATGCCGTGAGCTTGCGGCAGCTTGACGCCCGACAAAAAGTTGCCCAACACACCGTGCACGTGCTGGAACTGCGCACACGCCTCGAGCTGCAGTCGCACGAGCTCATCTAACCGCTGGAGCGATGCCGCAACGGCGGTGTTCTTGGAGGCCGCCAGCACCAGCTGCGCAAAGTGGCCATCGAGCAGCGCGCAGATCCAATTGCTGAACTGCAGCGACGATGGACGCCTACCGAAGAAGAAGGTGTTGTCTGACTGTTGCAGCAGCGCTGCCAGCTGTGCGGTCGAGGCGTCGGGAGCGGCGGCCTGGTTCTTGGTCTTCTTGCTCGCCGTCTTCTTGTTGCCGCTGTCCTGAGCACTGTTATCGTCGGCCATTGTCAACGCAAAGAAATACTTCTTGCTGATGGCCAACAGGAAGAGCACCTCTTCGAGTGACAGATCACGGATTGCGTGGTGGAGGAACACATTGTTGGTTGGCAGAGCCAGCAACGCCACGAGGAAGCGCTCGCAAGAGCTGACGCCAGCAGGCAAGGCGGTCGCTGCTTTGCGCTTGCTGCCTACAGTGTCCTTGCCAGCCTTGCCAGCGGCATACGCACTCAGCTCCTGGTTCTCGTTCTTGCGGACAAAGTACTGGAGGAGGCGCACCACGGAGCGCTCATCGATGTCGGCGAGGTGCTCAATGGCAACCTCAAGCAGCTCAAATTGGTGGTGCTTCATCAACGTAGGCAGCAACGTTGGCACAGCACGTGCCGAGATGCGCTTGGTCGACAGCAGCGTCTTTAATGGACCCCACAGCTCGAGATCAGGCGATTCCACGCATCGGCGCGTCGCCGCCATCAGCACGCGATACGACAGCTCGGTCGTGTTCTTGGTAGCTTCCTGGAACTTCTTGGTGAACTGCGCGGATGTGGTGGCCGTCGCAAGCGCCGTGATCAGTGCCTGCTCCTTGGCGTGGTCGCTGCAAACTTGCTGTTCCCATGTCGCTGCGTCCTGATTCTCGTTCGACGCTGTGAGTTGTTCGCTCCACTTGGTGGAAGCGTTGGGCTGTGCTGGTGGCACCAGCGATGTGGACGACGCCGACGCGCCGAGCACGCTCGCCAAGGTCGAGTGCTTGTTCTTGACTGGCAACAGGAACACGGCGCTCTCGAACACGGCAACGACCACCTCGCCGTTGAGCGAACTCGTGAGCGACAGCAGCTTGCCTGTGGCAGCCGCCGTGTTGGCGCCTTCGGCCGTCAGGTCGATCTCGGCTGACGCCACTTGAACGCCGAACTTGGTATCCCAGCCACTGAGCTGGCAAGGCGACGCCGCGTTGGCCACCACCATGTAGCTGAAGCTGCCGACGCCGCAGGCGACGTAGTCGCTCGACGTTGGCTGGTTGAGCTTGCGCTTCTTGTTTCCCGACGCTGGTGCCGAGGCCTGAAGCGAGGCCACAGCCTTCGTCGTCACAAACTCGACCTGCTGGCTGATTGGGTCATGCGCGAACAGCAGCATCTGCCACGCGCCAGTCGACCAGATGACCGAGTACGCGCACGTCTCGGCGTGGAACGCGCAAGCAGTGACAGTCGCGTCGGCTTCGCTGTCGAGCGCGCGGCGCGCCACCAGCGACGCACTCAGCTCTTCCTTGCGGTCCTTCTTGCCTGCCAACTGGTAGATCACCAGCTCATGAATCTTGTTGGTCTTGAGCACCATCGACAGGAACAGCGAGCCCTTCATTGGGTTGCGATGGTTGGCTGCCAACGACGCCCACACGACTTCGCCGTCGACGGTCTCGTCCAGGCCGTCGGCCACGTGCGCGTCGCTGGCTTCGAGTTCACGCGACAGACCTTCGCCGTACAACGCGAACTTGCCGTTCTGGAACACGACGACGCACTCCTCGGACAGCTGCGGGTGCACCAGCAGCGAGTGCACGCCGCTCTTGTCGGGCAGCGTCGCGTGCTTCCACTTGGCCACGTCCAAGTCGGAGCTACGCCACGACACCAACGCGCTCTGCTGCTTCTTGGCGCCACCGCGCACACCGAAGAACACCTGCGAGAGAGGATGGCGCACGGCGCCCATGCGCAACGCGTTGGCACTGCCGGCCTTGAACGTCCAGTGGTTGACGCACTTGCGCGCCTGCGTGCAGTACTCGAGGACCTCGTTGTGCGTGCTGATCAGCAGCAGCTTGCTGCCATCCTTGCCGTTGACAGTGGACACATCCAGGACCTTTTCCTGGGCCCCACGGCTCTTCCAGACAGCGACCGATGGCTCGAACTCCATGCTTGCGAGGTGTTGGGAATGGATGTTGCGACCCCCGACGCGCTTGCCGCCAGCGATGAACCAACCGCGCCAGCTCGGATTTTCAGCCAATCAGCAGATTCGGCAGGGCAGCAGCTCTTCGACCTGAACAGGAAACTGTTGCAACAAGGTGGTCGGGTTGAAATGTGTGATTGACATAAGTCCCATTGTGTCGGAAAATGATTTTCGGGATTAACACACTTTTTACACACGATTCCTTACGGAGTTTGTTGCGTGCAACGTGAACGCTCCGGCTTGTATGCGAGGTGGTGTGTGTTTTGGTCAGGAGCGCCAGTGAAGACGACAGTGAAGACAAAGTGATGACGGTGATGTCGCACGTGCTGACGTCTAACGCTCAAGATTGAGGGTGGCATTGTCATGGATGTACTGAGGATAGGCAAGCAATCCGAGAAGGTAAGCAAATAGTCGCCCTGCTGTTTGCCGTCACTGGGCTCAAAAGCAGCAACTTGTAAATGCTGGGTTGTCGATGGATAGATCAGGCTTCTGTCCGTTCGCTTCCTAACGCTGTCGCCGACCGCACGATCTGTCCAGTTGTTCAAATGGTGCGACGAGGGCGATGACGCCGACATTCGTGGGCTCAGTTGGTCAGCTGGACACGCTCCAAATAGTGGACTCAAAGTTGAAGTCACCAGGAGCGATCCGCACTTTATCGCACTGGTGTGCTACTCTTTTCGAATTTAATGAATGAATGAGGCAAGGTTTTTTCGTCCGCTCCTCCATAAACAGGGTGAAGAGGGTGCGTACTTAACCTAATGTGGAGGGTTGGGAGCGAAGGCTGAAGGAGGGGGGGGGGGGGCTGCAGCAAACAGGTGGCAGAGCACCATCTTTCCTTGGTGTGTTTCTCAGCTCGCTTTCGCTTCCACCCTCACTCACTGCCCCAAAAAGCGGCGGCGCGCAGCAGTTCGCTTTTCCAACGTGCGAGTCGTTCCGATCGATCCACCGCACGTCCGCTCCGAGAGCGTCCAACGGATCGATATCTCCGCCAGTCAGCACACCCCACAGCAGCAGCATCTGCCCTCTGTTGGATATCGGAAGGCGCTCAGAACCAAGCAGGGTCGCAAACTCCTTCGAGCTATTTCCACGACCCCCCGCGTCGACAACCCCCTTGCTCGCATTCTCTCAACGAATAAGGGGAACACCCAGGACAACCCAGCACTTCGCAGGATTGGGCAACCACCTCAACCAGCGCGGATCGAAGCAACCTCATTCCAGTGAGCGCAACAAACGATAGATTGCACTTCTCGCTCCAGCTGTCGGACGAGGTAAGAAGAGCTGACAATTTGGGCGGCAGCAACAGTGCCGGGTGGTGGTGGCATGCTGGCAATGCACATGATGCGTGCACGATGTCGGGCGAGTGAAGAAGGTCGTGCCCACTCTCTTGACGATGGATGGCGAGGGGGCTGGCGGCGAGAGACTCCGCTTGAAGCCTCACTTCCGCCCCCTCGTCGCGCACGCCTGCTGTCATGGGCTCGCGTTCACCGCCTGCTGCTGGCTGTGTGCATGAGCTCCGTTGCGTCTGGATATCGGGGTGGCTGTGTGCGTGTGACTGACAGTGTCCATTTGGTGGCGTACAGACTCAATATCCCGCCATCGATCAGAGTTGGAAGCCGACCCTCCCTCCGAACCACATGGATCCGAAGGCGTCTTTACCCCCAGTAGACCCAAGCCGGCGCGACGGCAGCGCACCAGCTGGCGCCACGCCAGCTGGTGGCCAAGACAAGATCGACTTCGCGATGCCGCCAATGGCAGCGCCTGGCGCCGGACCAACCTCTACGTCCCCGTTTGGCGCCGAGTTCCTGTCGGCGTCTTCGGCTGCCAGTGCCACACCGGCCACTGCAGGTGCGACGATGAACGCCGACATCGACGTCATGGCGCAGCTTGCGTCACAGTACTATTCGATCAGTCGAAATCGCTCATTCTCCGCGCCCATTCCTCCCGGTGGCATCGGCGCCGCGACTGCGTGGCAATTCTCGGAAGAAGCGAAGGCACCCCCAATCGGAACCCCGCCCCTCCCGCCAGCTCCCCTCAACATCATGGCGCCTGTCGACGTGGACAGCAACACGCGTGCTGGGGCGATCGGCTCGTCACCAGGCATCGCCATGACCGCGCCAGTGAGCGAGATGGCTAATATGCAGCTGAACGGAGAACCTGAAAACGAACCAACCGATGGATCGTACGTGTGGCGGCTGTTGGCGCACGCCCATCCATCACAGCGTCGCTCACTGTTGTGCTGATGTGGATGATACAGGATCCTGAATGCACAGTTACCTGCGACCTTCCTGCGCACCATTTGCGATCAGGTGGAGTTCTACTTCTGTGACGACAACCTACTCGGTGATCTCTTCTTGCTGAAGAACATGACCATGGACGGATACGGTGCGTGAGAGCTGAATCAGGTCTGATCGTTGCTCTCATCTGACTCGCCATGCTATGTTTTGTTCTGAGCAGTGAAGCTGGAACTTCTTGCGTCGTTTGGCCGCGTGAAGAAGCTCACGACGGACATGGATCAGATCAGAAAAGCACTGGAATTGTCGACCAAGTTGATTATGAATGAAGATCAAACGATGGTCTGCCGCAAGGAGCCCTTGGCTGCGGACCAGACGTACCACGGCAAATTGGCACGAACTGCCATTGCGTACAACCTGCCCGAGGAATGCTCGGTCGCCTCGCTACGCGAGACGTTTTCGACGTGCGGTGAGATCTCGTATCTGCGTCTACTCAAGAAAAACACAACAACCGGCCGCAATGCGGTGCTCAAGCCTCCAATTGTGGCTGGCGAGACGTACGCCATCATCGAGTTCGTCGATGAGGAAATGACCAAGCACGCTGTGCTCACGCTCTCGGACCAATACAACTGGCGCACCGGGATGCAGGTTGTGTTGTTTGACGGCACAAACTGCGACAAGCTGAAGCAGAAGATGTTCCCGGTCGAAATGGGAGGTGGCGGCGATCGTCGTCGCGCCAAGTCGACTTCAGCTGTCACGCGTCCAGTGCACGTTGATGCCGTCGGTGAAGGCCTTGAAGACCTTCGAGAGGGTAAAGTCAGCACAGGTACCGTCTATTCGATCCGCGGTGCCGGCGGTCTTATCACCCCAACGCGTCAAGACCAAGCATGCATTTCTTTCCGCTTGATCCCTGATGAAGACGGTAACATCGATGTCCGTCAAGGCGACTACGTGTCGTTCACCGTCGGCAAGAACAAAAAGAGTGGCCGCAAGTACGCCAGCAAGGTCAAGCTCGAGTTCCGTCCACCAGCGAGTCTGACGTCCGATTTCAACGCCCCACCGACCAGCAACCGCGATCGTGAATCTCCAAACCGCTGGGAAGGACGCAACCGCGCCAGCACCATCGGTGCGCCATTGCAGCAGCCCACGATCTTCCGCTCTCGCTCGTCCTCGTCCGGTACTCGTCCACGTCTCAACCTTTCATCCCCACGTACGAGCCAGTCGCCTCCAAGCAGCGGCAGCTTGAGCGGTGGCCTGCTGGGCAGTAGTCCATCGTACCGACAGGCGGTGGGCCCCGATGGCTCGCGTGGCTTCGAAGCACGTCGCTCGGGCAACGCTGCGCCCGAGATGGTGGCGTCGCGCAAATTCTCGCAGCCGATGGAACGTCGACGAGCGAGCTCTTCGGCGGCCGCTTTGCAATATTAAGGTCGACGCCTGCACAGAAATGGTGACCCGAAGAACCGGTCATCCCGACCGATCCAGAAACAAATAAACAGCCCACAACAGATGATTTCCAAAGAGGAATGAGCCGATCGACGAGCCGCCAGCCAGATCCTGCGTTTACCCCCGTTGCTGCTCTTACACTGTCCACCGTGGCAGTGAGAGAAACGAAATCGAAACAAACTCCAGTCGGGCGGCATGCAGGTGGTGAGTGTATTGTGTACGAGTGTCCGTGGAATATACAGGCCTTCTTCTTCTTCTCTATTGATGGTGTACGTGTGTTGACCCTCGATTTCGTTTCGCGTCGGCCGCCTCCACGAAGCCCTTGGCTAGAGTGCGCACATCTGAGTGCCATTATGCCGACCCCACCCATAAAATGCAACAAAATACCGCTGCTAGCATGAACGGTTTTGAGCTTCAACTTCCTCAATCCGCAACGCTAGCTTTCCGTGCGCGCTCACCGTTGCCAAATGAGGGGGGAAGTATCCTCGACCGAAGGAGTATGGGGGGCGAAGGGGGCCGCGCACTGATTGGCTGAAATTGGAGTTGACTTGGCGTTTGTATGGCGTGAGGACTGCGAGCCAACTGCGGCAACAACCGAGTCTACGCCCTGACAGCAACACCCGCCCCGCCGCACGTACGCACGGCCCGGAAGACGCGCATTCGCCTCACCCAACGACAACGCGCGGTGAGTATATTGACCAGACCAAGCCAGACGCCTCCATCCACGCCGTCTGCTGCTTCCTGTCGAGTCCTGGCCGCCCGCAGTTTTGCCGTTTGTGAGCAGCGCCCTAGTCAACGCACGCAGAAGCAAGAACGAAACCAAGAAGCAACCATGGCCAGTGAGAACGCGCCGATGTACGTGGAAGACGAAGAATGGAAGAAGAACCTGAAGCGTCCCGAGAAGGACACACGATTCCAGACCGAAGACGTGACGAACGTCAAGGGCAACGAGTTTGAAGATTACTTTTTGAAGCGCGAGTTGCTCATGGGCATCTTTGAAAAGGGCTTTGAACGCCCGTCGCCCATCCAGGAAGAGGCAATACCGATTATCCTCGCCGGTCGCAACGTGATGGCGCGCGCTAAGAACGGCACGGGCAAGACAGCAGCATTCATTATCCCGTGCTTAGAGAAGGTCGACCCTACGAAGAACCACATCCAAGTGCTCATCCTCGTCCCGACGCGTGAGCTCGCCCTGCAAACATCCGCCATCGTCAAAGAAATCGGCAAGCACATGGGCGTCGAGTGCATGGTCACCACCGGTGGCACCAGTCTGAAAGACGACATCATGCGCCTTTACAATGCGGTCCACATCATCGTTGGCACACCCGGCCGTGTCATGGATCTTGCCAACAAGGGCGTCGCCGATTTGAGCAGTTGCTCGACCGTGATCATGGACGAAGCCGACAAGTTGCTGTCCCCCGAATTCCAGCCTTTGCTGGAACAGCTGCTCAACCACACGGCCAAGAGCCGACAGATCTGCTTGTTCTCGGCAACATTCCCCGTGACGGTCAAGGCGTTCAAGGACAAGTTTATTGAAAACCCGTACGAAATCAACCTGATGGACGAGCTGACGCTCAAGGGTATCTCGCAGTTCTACGCGTTTGTGGAGGAACGGCAAAAGGTGCACTGCCTCAACACATTGTTTTCCAAGCTTGACATCAACCAGTCGATCATTTTCTGTAACTCGGTGAATCGAGTCGAGTTGCTGGCCAAAAAAGTCACGGAGCTGGGCTACTCGTGCTTCTACATCCATGCCAAGATGAACCAAGCGCACCGCAACCGTGTGTTCCACGAGTTCCGCAACGGCGCGACGCGCCATTTGGTGTGCTCTGATCTGTTTACGCGTGGCATTGATATCCAAACCGTGAACGTGGTGATCAACTTCGATTTTCCCAAGAATTCCGAGACGTACTTGCATCGCATTGGTCGCTCGGGAAGATTTGGTCACTTGGGTTTGGCTATCAACTTGATCACGTACGACGATCGCTTCAACCTCTATCGCATTGAGCAAGAGCTGGGCACAGAAATCAGACCAATTCCACCAGTCATCGACCGCAACCTGTACTGCAAGTAGGCAGTGCAGCATTCGAGATTTAGCAAGCAGCTGGAACGCGCATTGGGGATCGATGCGGTTACGGGTGGCGACAATGCGTGCGTGTCTCGCGCTCTGGTAAATGGCTGTGGCGTTTGGCGCATGGAATTAATTGGCTGCACCATTGCGGTTATTCGAACAAGTCCATAGGTCCCCAACGCAAGTTTGGCTGCATGCGAAGCGACTGAGGAGGGAGAGAGGAAGGAGGAAAGGAAGAGATATTGGAAGGATGGAAGAAGAGGGAAAAGTATGGAGAGGGATATGTTAGATGCTCGAGGGGTGGCCGAGCAATGGAAATGAAGGTGCTATTGGAGGGACAACGATGAAGAAGAACCAGACGAATGAACGATCAAGCTGAATTCAGCTTTGAATGACGACGACGCGAGTCGATTACAGAGAAAGAGAGAGAATGAGAGACAGGCGGTGTGAGAGAGAGAGGTGGAGCTGCAGCACAAATTTAGGAGTGCAGACAGAATGCGACAGTGAGTTGCGCGCGAAAAGGTTAAGAAATGTGGCGCGTGCTACGGAAAGCTTTCATGACGGTCTTGTCGGCAGCTTGCAGTGGGAGATCTGCGACGTTGTCCACATGCCAACCCTGTGTTGGCTGGTGGGGCATTAGCACAATGAATGGAGAAGAGGAACGGAGAGGAAGAGGAAGCGATCTTGAGCGTGTGAGACAGCCAGCACTTTAGACACCTGCCAACTCTGTGGACGAAAGTTGGTTTCCATTTCACCAGCAGTTGGACCGAGCTGGATGTTGTAGAAGATTGCAGCTTGTTCACAGCGTGAACAGCGTGAACTTCACGCAGGGAAACCACCGAATGGAAGCACAGTGTGCTAAGCACAGGGATTGCATGGACGCGAACGAGGCCTCGCGGAATCACCCGGAACCACGCGTGTTCACAGTGGAGCACCACTGTCCCCGTTAGAAACTGAGAAGGAAGGAAACATGAGATGATTGAGGTTGCCAGCATGAAGGAAAGGGAGAAGAAAACGCAAGAGCGGAAACAAGGGCGGAGGCAACAACGGCCAGTGTGAGGAAGAAGTTCAAGCTGGCGAATGGTGGGACTGTTGCTGGCGTGCCGGTGCCGTGTTGGCCACAGTGGCACAACATCCGCGCCACCACCAAACAGCCAAACCGAGAAACCACACGGGTCATGCAAGAGGGCATTGGATGGATGGTCCTGGGCTGCGTGCTGCAAAGGGAAGGCTGTGCTGTGTGCGTAAGTCATCACCACAGAAGTCGAGCTGCGCCACGTGCGCACAGCACACGCAACGTCGCTGCCTGCTGGTTGCTAGTTTCGTACAATTGAACGTGGGGCGTGCATACCTTGTCTTACGGGCGCATGCGCTGAGATCGCTTTGGTGTTGGACACAACCTCCACCACACACTTGCACTGCAGTGCAGTGACTGCACCGCCGAGCCTTGTCCGCGTATTGGCTGCCGTCATAATTCCATACAATTGCGCCGCTTTGACATCGTTCCAATCTGTGATACGACCCACACTCACCGTCTATGCCACGTTGGTTGCATCGCTCCCGCACCTCCATGATTTCATAAGGTTGTGTGTCCTGTGATGCTTCAACTTTCTTTCCCAAGGGCATTGTGCGTCAACCCACTTCCTGTGAAACTCGATACCTACGCTCGCAGACGGGATTGCGTCATCGAAACATCACGTGGGGAGCAACGCAGGAAGCTGCCCCCACAGATCCCGTTGAGTCATCTGTGACGTCAAGGGGGTGCTGGTGGATTCAACCTTCGATATTTTTCCTCTGGTGGCGGCGCTTGGGCGTTGACCGCGTGGTGGACGTGGAGGACAAAGGTCATAACAATGGCGTGATGACTTGATGCGCCGGCTGCGGCCGCGCGAGCGTCCGAGGTGCTCTTCTGCTTTGCGTGCGTGTGCGCGTGCTTGAGCGGTTGAGTGAGCGTTCTGCCTGCCTGTCTGTCTGTCTGCAAGGATTGCGGACTCGGCATGTGTTGTGGGCTGCTCGACGATCGCATTGGGGCGTGCTGCGTGGCTGTCAATGCCAGACAGCTCAAGGTCACCGAAGTACCAGCTGGATGGTTCACTTGGCTGACACGTTGATGGCGTGGTTGACGGCGCTGTGACATTCAGTTGTCATCCAAGCCCACACGTGTTTACTGCGCGGACACACGCCCCCTGTAGGGACAGCTCAGAGGATGCAATGCAGCAAGGAGACCAGAAGGATGGGTGGAAATGCGCAGTTCCTTTGATGGCACTTTAATATCTTGAGTAAGGTTGCTAATAAATAGGAGCGAGCTAGAACTAAGGAGCGGGTGAGGGCCATCTCGCTCGATGGTGGCCTGCACACGTCGTCACAGGTCGAAGTTAAATAGTGCTGAAGTCGACTTCGGCGAACACCCGGCGGCGGGGCGCCACGACTGGCATGGTCTTCATGTTCAACGGTGTGACGGCGGCTGTCGGCGTGTCCAGGTCAACCTTGCGGATGGCAGGGATGATGCGGAACGCGGCGACACCGTCTTCACTGAGCTTGCGCGCCTTGGGCGAGCGCGTCTTCAAATACTCGTCGTCGCAACGAATTGGGAAAATTGGCGACACGCGCGTCTTGTCTTCGTCTTCAGGGCGCATTTCCGAGAACTGGCGCTTTCGCCACCGCGGCGAAGCGTACTTGTTATCTTCGGCGTCCTTGGAGTACTGAAGGAAGTTGCGCACCAGGAGCGCCACCTGACGCGCAACATGGCAGCATCCGCAGCGCAGGATGGTTGACTCGACATACAAACCCGAGACGCGTCGCACCAGGGACTGCAGAAACATATTCAGTGTGGTGACGACTTCCTGTTGCTGCTCGCGCAATTTGTCGACATGCGCGTCGAACGAGTTGTGGCTGACGTAGCTGCAGAGCCACTTGCCCAGCATGCTGAGCTGGTCCCATGTGCCCTTGGCCTTTTCGGCTTCGACGATCTGCTCCAATTTCTGCCACAGCGCGCCGAACTCGGGCAGGCTCTTGTAGACAAAGTACATTTCTTGCTGCACTGGTTTCACTTTGATGGCGTATTTCTCTTCCTTGCCACCGATGACCGAAGTCACGAATGCCATGAGGCCACGCATCGCCGGCGGAGATGACTCGAGGAGGTTTGACTGACTGATTATAGCTGCTTGCTCGTGCAGTGGTTGTGCACTCGTGCAGCAACCCGCGGACTTGACACCAAATCTAAGACTGAGAAACGTCAGGCAGTCAGCGGGGCTGCCACGCCGAGTCGACGATCGAGGAGCGGGTGGGGTGGAGGGCTCAGGGTCAGGGTCAGGGTCAGGGTGACGGTCGGGGGGTGGGGTTGGGGGCCAATGGGGTGAGGCCAGTCTGCGCCAGGTGGGTGTCCATTCTCTGGCGCGGCGCCGCAGTCGGGGGCGGCAGTCAGGCAGTTGGCTGAAAGACGGAGGGGGTTTTGGTGGGAGGGAGACAGTCCCTAGCCCTGGTAGCATCAGACGAGGCGCTCCAGGAGTTTCACTGACTCCACCTACCCCTGGGTCAAGTCATTCGAACACGGCACAGCGGCGATTCCTCACATGACCGATCAGGGTTTAGGGGGGGAAATCGCGCGTCACACCCAAAATGGCTGATGGAAAACCACCCAAACCAGCATCAGAGTTGGCGAGTGACCCGAAGACTGGGCGAAAGATTCACGTTGCTTTGGGTGTCACTGGTCACTGGTTATCCCACGGTTGCGGCGCCATTGCAATTGGACACACACATGACGACATGTGGACGGCATGACGCACGTGCTGCGCTTCGTGCATTTGTGCAGTGCACTTGCCATGCGGGGTGTGCTGAGTGGATCATGATCATTGACGCAGTGATCTCCGTCATCATGTGGCAGTCATCGCTCCGGCGACTCCACACAAGCTGTTCGGACAAGACGGAGGCGCTCCAGCCCATGTGCATTTTGTATGAGTGTCCGCTGTCCAGCAATACATACTGTGCTGTGGCGCCTCGGGCTGCGGCGAGTCAGCAAAGCAGTCTGGACTTGGTCATTCCGGCGGACGATGTGCTCACATCCTGCTCCGGAGGCGGCGGTGCTCCCTTCCTTCCTTCCACTCACCATAATGCTCGCATGGCAACGACCAACGATGTTCACACCGGTGATCGTTGAAGCGAGGAACGCGCACAACGCAAACCCACGGCGCGGATTATGGCCTCGCCGTCGTGGCAGGGAAGCATGAAGATAAGGACAACGTTGATCTCTTCTGCTGCCCCATCATCATCATCACCATCTCTCTCTCTCACTCTCCCCGACAAGGGGGAAGAATGACACTAGGCGAGGGAGATGTGGGTCGTGTTTCTTTGGCGGCAAAGTCCCGACCTGCACATTCGATGCAGCCAGCTCCCAACCGGCCCGAAGAAGAGGGACCAGCTTGGATGCGCGCGAAGTGAAAGAAGCTGAAGGCGACAGGCAACAAGCAGCGCTGCACCACGTGATGCGAGGAGAATGCGCCATCTCCATCGTGCTTGCGCACTCGATGTCCAGAAGGCAGCAGCATGCGCTTTCCACAAAGATTGAGCCAACCCAACCATCACGAGTGGTGTCATTTTGTTTGAGGCACACCGGCAGCTGCTGTCAATCCCTTCAAGATCGAACCAGCCCATTGGACAGGTGCCGTCAGCACTCGCCTGACGCCTCGCGCCCAGCTGGCATCAAATGGCCTCACCAGCTGGCAGTGGGTGCGTGAACCCCAGCTGCTCAGGACACACAGCAGCTCGCCATCTTGCGTGCTTGATGCGCACGCAAAATGCTCAGCAAACACGAAGAGAGGATGTTCGCAGCTGGTGATCCGGCTGCAATCCGTGATGGCGCCCTTGGCGCCATCCTGACAGCATTCTGTCAACCGTTGTGTGCTTGCAGAGCACCATCTGGGGCTGTGCTGCAGTGCAAGCGCCGATGGCACCGATGATGCTTTCTGGAGACAGCACGCGACCAACCCACACGCGGCAACTGATGATCAGTTGCCTCGTGATCACCAGGAGTCAACCGGCGCTGTGGAGCATGCACAGCCTGTCAGCCCACGAGTGAGCGTGAGTGCCTGCACAGGACACCCAGCTGGTTGGAACCCACGCACGACATTGATCGCTCTCTGCCATCATCTCGCAAGTCACACGGGCTAGGCTGCACACTGCACGGAAGCACATGACACGCACACACAGAGTGGTTGATGCACGCCGTGAATCCAGCGACCATCAGCCCACAAATATTCGGCCCCGACATGTGAGGAGAGCGATCGATGGATCCTGTCTGTTGGCTGGTTTGGCTTGGCTTGGCTTGCGCTGGCCCTGCTGGACAGTCAACAAACCAGTCAGACGAGGAAGACCTCGGTCTGTGCCACGGTCGTGACCGGTGGGTGTCACGCGCGAGGATGCGCTGTGGCACTGACGGTCAGGAGACCTGACAGCTTGGCTCGTCCGTGCGCAGAGAGATTCCCTGGATGTGTGGAACCGACCAAGACCCCAGAGACAACCGAATGCATAGGATGAAGCGCGTTGTGTCGTGCTGTGGGGTGACGTGGCTGGACTGGACGCTCGTGTGAGTGCCGACGCACTGCATCGATCACGCTCAATTACGGTGAGTCCATGCTTGCTCATGGCATGTCACCGAAGAGAAGCGTGCTCAGCTCGGCGAGACACGTGTTGACGTGGTTGCGCCACCGAGTGGTGCTATTGTGACACTCACAAGCCATCGCTGGGTGTGATCCTTGGCTTGGCGGCCATCATCCGTGGCAGCCTGCGAAGTGAAGTGAGGCGTGGTTCTGGCCTGAGGGACAAGGTCGTGTCGACACTTCCGTCCGTCGCCACGCCAACCTTGGTCACGCGAGTTGATGGTTCTGGTGCATTTCGGTTCGGTCTAATCCACGACCCAGACCAACCACACCACACCAAGGCTGGTCCGAGCAACTCCCCTTCCCACAGTTCGCCCACCCACCTGGCCAACACGCGGGCCATGGTGCAGGTGGCGACGCAAGGCGGGTCTCTCGCCAACCTGGCGCAAATGCTTGCCGTTGGTCCTCGTGTCACTGACAACCTCGGTAAGGATTCACGGGCTCCACTGCCACATTCAGGCACCATCCGTCCAGTCAATTGACCAAATCCGTCAGGTCAGGCGCAAGTTGCGCCGGTTGCGCTGCGCAACAACACAGCTCGGTGACGTCGTGTGACGCGCCAGCACGCGGCGACTGGAGCACGTGATTTGGGCCTCCGCCATCGTCCTTGCATTGTCATGGCATGGCCGCAACCTGCCTGTGGGCCACGTCAGACAATTGATCGATGGACACGTGTGTAATTACCAGAAATTGTTGATCTGGCTGACCGCGTCAAGCCTTCAAGCTTTGTGCTCGATGGGACAGCATTGCTGTCGTTGTCCGACCACAACCCAGTCCCAGTGCCTGTCAGCGCTGAGTGGATCAACGCACTGCCTTCCCATTTGCTGATGCCACGATTCGTCGTCGTGTAGCACCAAGTCATCATGGGTGACGCTGTTGCCCATGTCGAGTCAATCCCGGTCGCTGCGGTCGTGGGATCCATGGCGCCGCCGTCGTCGGAGAACCGGCCGGAAGAAAGCGTCCGTGGCTGTTGCACTCGACGGCGCACGACATGCCGCGACACGCTCCCTGGCCTCACTTCGTTGCAAACGAGTCGGGTGCTGGGGGGCGTCCCATTGCGACGAGCAGGCCTTGTGCGATGTGCTCGCTCGCCCATTGGGCCGAAGATTCGACCCGGCTGAATGCTGCCACATGCGTGCGTCCAATCTTGCGTCGAGCGGCAGCGGTCGGCGACAGTGTCGTTTCAATTGCGGTCCAATCGATTGACACCCAATGCCGTACAACCGAGGCGGTTGCCCGCCGGTATGTACGTGTATCACGTTGCCGTGGTGTTCCATTGCGTTGCTCTCTTCGGCGCTGTCGATCTGCACGCCACAAGTTGCGGCATTCGCTGCCATCGAACATCCACCTGACGTCATTGCGGTCAAAGCCGTGGGTGATTTGTGGCTGATGGCAGCCCATTCCAGGGCTGATAAATCAACGAGCAACCTGCATGGACGCTGCTGCCCTCCTCTCCGCCCTCGCGCTGCCCCTGCGAGGTTTCGTGAACAAGCAATCCAACACAGCGGATCGCTTCTTCGTGTCGCTCACCCAATCACTTCAGTGACGATGATGCGCGACTGGTGCTTGAACTCGTGACCGGTTTTCTGTCTGCAACCGGAATGCAATCTGACGCTGGCAACTCACCAGTCACGACGCGGCTACCTACATTACCGGATTGCAGCCCTCGGCTCTCGGTTGATGTGATCACAATGCCATGACAGCGTGGACCAGGATGCACGTGCTTGATCTTGCAGCAGAACCCACGAAGAGACTACTAGCAGCGCGCAAGCAGCATGAGCGCGAAAATTTTGTCGGCGGGATGGTTTATCTGGGATTGCATGAAAGGGAAGTTCTACGGATTCGATTGCGTGGGCTACGGGCTACGCAGCGTAGCTGGCTCAGCTGGAACCTGCATTCACCGGTAGTGGCTTCGCACGTGCTTCACGTGTCTCGGAGATTCGCATCGAGTCGTGCTTGTGTATTGATTTGTTTGAGCGTTCCACGAAGTGCACGCATGTCGTGCCTCAAGTTTAATAATCCATCAAATCGGACAACATGCATGTAAGCTTCTGAATTGCATGGATCGTCGTCGCCTTGTGATGGATTGTGCGCTTGTTCCCCAATCAAGGGCGAACATTGTTCGCCGAACAATGGAGCGATCACAATGGCACAACGGCGAAGCGCCGGAAGACATGCACAAGCGTGGATGATATCGCCAGTTTGGCATCGATGGGAGGAATTCTCGGAGCAGCATGAAGCCGCCATTCAGTCAGGCACACTCGGAGGATGAGGAGTGGCATCAAGGATTTGAACACGCCTCCGATCCCATCCATCATCCAGCCTGCATCAGAACACCCAGGCAGGCAGATGCATGATTGCATGCGCGAGTGAATGCTTGCCTGTCTTTCACTGGCGCGTTTTTTCCGTGAATTCCAACCTGGCGCATCCACAACTGTAATACCACCACCACGGCAGTTCACGCTCCCTCTGTGTTTCCATTGCGTGGCGGCGGCATCATCATGCATTTTCCCCTTGATGAGGGCTTCGATGGACAGCCGCATCAACTCGTTTAAGTGCGAATTCCCTGAAGCGACGCGTCGTTTGGGGCGCTGCATCGGTCATTTTTGGCGATGACATGCGGCTATTGCCGGCGACCAAGGACGTGATGGGTGTTGGGACGGGATAGCGCCGCAGATTACGAGCGCGCGAGCGAGCGACGCCCGTCACGGCACGTGGATGCGACCTGGAACTGCACGGGACCAGCGCCACGCTGCACGTGAATGGACGTGCTGCTGCAGCCTCTCTCGCCCAAGCGCACCGAAGCGTTCGGACCCAGCGCTGTCGACGCGACACGGCCTACGTCGAGTCATGCGCGGATTGAAGGCATGATCAACCCGCCCACGGACGGGCTCCGCCGCGCAGGCGTGCTGCCTGAACTCACCAAAGCCATGTCGTTCTCCCACGTCACGACCAGCAAGGACAGCGTCAGCAAGGAAGGAACAGTGGCAGCGCCTTCGGAGGAGGAAACTGAGGCGTTCAAGCAAGCCATGTGGGCTGGTCAGGCCAATATCCTCGTGACCGTGCGACTACGCCCACGCTTGAGCCACGATCGCGACCAGGAAGAGATTGTCAAAGTGCTGGATCACAAAGTCGTCGTCGTGCTGGACGCGCCAGCAAGCGAGTCGCATCAACCTCCACAACCGCAGCCGACAGGTGGGAGACAACACCACACGAGTCATCGCCTGCGCCAACTGCGTCACTTGGGCAAGCAACCAGCGTCGGCCAGTCCGACGGCACGATCGACCTCGTTCTTGTCACGATCGCGGGAGAAGCGCTACGCCTTCGACTACGTGTTCACGCCTGAAGACGGCCAACAGACCGTGTACGCACACACGACCAAGTTCCTCATTCATGGTGTGCTGAATGGGTTCAATGCCACCGTGTTCGCATACGGCTGCACTGGTGCGGGCAAGACATACACGATGCTGGGCACGCCCGACCAGCCGGGCATCATGGCGCTTACGCTCGACGACCTGTTCCAAAACATTGAGCGCGTGCATGCTGATGCCAACGCCACCGTCGAGTACAAAGTCATGGTCTCGTTCCTCGAAGTCTACAACGAGAACATCCGCGATCTACTTGCAGCACACAGTTCGCTGACGTCAAGTGGCACCGGAAACAGCAATGCCAGTACACCGGCGACGACTCCAGGCTCTGGTGCGCCACCAGCAGCTCCGACACCTGTCACGTCACCGATGGGCGAGTTCTTGGACTTGCGCGAAGACCCAGCGCGTGGTCCCGTCGTGGCTGGACTGTCGGAGATTGAAGCGTTCAATGCCGCCGACGTGATGCGGCTGCTGCGACGCGGCAACAAGAACCGGTCGCAAGAAGCCACGGCCGCCAACGCGGTGTCGTCGCGGTCCCATGCCGTGCTGCAGGTGCTGGTAGAGCAGCGTGACAAGAACAGCAAGCATAACGATGATGACGATGGCTCTGGCGTGCGGTCGACCGTGAAGCTGGGCAAGCTCTCACTGGTCGATCTAGCCGGTAGCGAGCGCGCAGCAGTGACGCAAAATCGAGGTCTTCGCCTGCTTGAAGGCGCTAACATCAATCGGTCGCTGTTGGCACTGGGCAACTGCATCAACGCACTGGGCGAGAAGGGGGCTGGCGGCGGCAATGGCTTTGTTCCGTACCGGGACAGCAAACTCACGCGGTTGCTCAAGGACTCGCTCGGTGGAAATTGTCGCACAGTGATGATCGCCAACATCAATTTGTCGGCATCTAGCTTTGAGGAAACGCTGAATACGCTCAAGTACGCGAATCGCGCCAAGAACATCAAGACGACAGTCACCCGCAATGTGATGAGCGTGGACCACCACATCACCGAATATGTCGGCATGATCGCGACACTGAAGGACGAGATTGCGAGTCTGAAGAAGCAGCTCGTGCTCCAGCAGGACCAACGTGTTGCACCGGCTGTGTCGGTCCCATTGCTACCGGGACAAGTAGCGCGGTCAACGAACGCACGTGACGCTTGGGTGAATGATGACGAAGACGGCCCTGAAGAGAGCGACAATCACAGCAACAACAACAACAACAACGGTAACCACGACGATCACGACGAGGCAACGAGGCAGAGCACTGTGCAAAAGGCACGAATCTTCATCATGGAGTGTTTCCAGGAACGTCTGCAGCTCAAGCGAGCGTTGCTCGAACTGGACCAGCAGGCAAGTGCATCAAACAGCTAGTTCCTTGTCTGCACAAGTTGATTTGACTGGATTTGTGTCCGTAGGTGCAGCGATTGCAACAGGAAAACGACTTGTCGACTGCGATCACGAAGCCGATGCAATTAGAACCCAACGAAAGCCAAAATCCAGAGACAAACGACAGCATCTACGGCACCAAACTAGCTGTGGACCAGGATCCGGAGCGGCTCCGGCGACTCGCCGACCACATGAGTGCCGCTGCCACGAAGCGACAGCAACTGCAGCACCGATTGCGCAAGAACGAACACTTGATGGACGACTTCCGCGCGGCCATCGAGCAAAGCCCGCTGCTACGAAACGAGCTACAACGCGAGGTCCTGCTTCTCGAGTTCCGCATTGGCGGCCTTCAAGTGGACAAGATGGAGCTCCAAGTCGGCCATGACCAGAAGGAGCAAGAGATTCGTCAACTGCGCCTCCAGCTATGTGGTGCTGGAGGCTCAGCCACTCCAGTCGTGGCCGCCGCCACCACCACTGCCACGACAGCAGCGTCGCTGGTGGCGGCAGACGCCTCCGCACCGTCAATCACGGCCGCCACCTCGCCACTCGCTCCGCCATTGTCACCCGTCAATGACACATTGATCATGACGTCTCGGATTAATGCTGCTGAGTCGATGGTGCTCATGGACGCGCTGGAGGACTCGACGATGTTGCCGCAGTTGGCGCAGGAAGTGGTTAGTGAGCGGAAGCCGGTGGATGACTCGCTCGGGCCTGAGGATTGCACGCATTTACCGGAGGTGCAGCTGGAAGTGCATTCATCACGCAGCTCCAGCGGCTTCTTCGAGGAGCTGAAGGAGCGACTGCATGACCGACGCACGACGGCGTCGCCGGTGCCGCGAGCTCATCAGCAAGATAAAGGACAGACAACGCCGCAGCAATACCAGCAACCACAGCAGCACGCACAACCGATGAGTTCGCGGCGGCAGTGGAGCCTGCACCTGAATAACGCGACACTCCCGTACATTCGTCTGCGCAAGAAGAGCAACGGTGGTGGGGACAGAGCAGACATGGGCGTCAAGCCGATGAGCGTCGCGCCGGCGGGGCAAGCACCACATGTTGGAGGCACGGTGGTCACGACAGCACCGTACTTGAAAGTGCTCAAGCAGCGACGGAAACTCGACACGTCCACCATCGCCGGTGGCAACAAAATTTTGGTGCAACAGCGAAGACTGTAGCGTTGAGGTGATGATTGATCAGAAGCTGATAATACGCTAATGCAACGATGCAAATCCATGCTGCAGCGTTGACTTCCACAGCTAGATCAGACTAGTCGAACTTCAGGGCATGGTTTTGTTGTGAACGATTGAATTGGTATTGACAAGGAAGATTACTACCGTGGTGCAATGCCTGCCGCATCAACTAGGTTGAAGAAGTGATCAGATAACTATGAAGTCAACTGGATCATTTGATTATGAAAGTTTGCCTCCAATACGGTGGCTCACGATCTCACCAGTAAGGCATCCTCACGCCACTTTCCAAACCCACGACACGCGTCGCAAGAACCAATTTCGCAGCTGGAGCGGTAGCACCAGCAGCACATGCAGCAGCAAGCGAGCATTTACTCAGTGGAAAATTGAAAAGTTACACTGGTTTCTCGTCACGTTCCAGGAATGCGTTCCAGGGCTCGGACAGGGATAAGTTTGGGTCATCACTGTAAACGCGCTCGAGCATACACACACAGACAACAACATGCAGACATGAAAACGCTTGCCAAGTGGTCAGCCATGAGGTTGTGAGGCCTCGGGATCAACTTTCTTCATCGAGCAACTCGAAGCGAGCTGGGTTGAATGGTCATCATAACACTGGCAGGAAGGGACCTCAAACGTACGCACACCCATGTACATTCATACACACACGCACGCATGCATTGAAGGACGGAACGTTCATGTCAGCCTCTGTTAAAGACCGACGGGGAATGCTCTCAACATAACCCTTTGGGTTAATACTGCCTGGGGCGGCGACATTCATGTTTTTGCAATCATCACGTTCACAAAGCAACAAGATCGAAGGGACGATTACCCGATGCACTCAGTCACACACACACAGACGCTGGCGATGTGGCTTGTGGAATGTGGAATGTTCGACACAGCGGCATTGGCGTCCTCTGCCTCAGGCGCTCACCAACCAACCCCAACGAGTGGTGCACAACCCCCCACGGACACTAACTGCATTCCATTGGCTAAAACTTAGCCGACGAGTTCTAGCCAATCAACTCGCTCGATCAAAGAATTGCTGCAACAACCTGGAGTTGTTATTTCAAATTCAAATTGTGGTTCGTCTATACAATAATGCAGATGTAAACTGGTGATGTCTGGTCTAAGCAGTCAACTGGTGGAAGACCCGCTCAAGCGACAGCTCGCTGACGCTGTAGCGCAAAATGGCGAGAGGCTGCTTCTGCGCCTGGAGCAGCGCGAACACATCCGCGAGCGTGCAGCGCTCATTGCATGTGGTTTCGTACGCGGCGCTTGATTGGCTGCCACTGCCGTGCGCGTTCTGCAACTCCACCGACGTCACGTCTTCGCCACTGCGCCGACTGAGCTGTTTCTCGAACAGCTGCGCTTCAATTAGCTCGAACTGTTCCTGCAGCAGCCATTCCTTGACGAACTCGACCACGGGCATGCCCACTACGTCGCCACCATCGCTTGTACCAGCGTTGCTGCTTGAGTTGTTATCGTTCATGCCTGTAGCGATGTCGTTTTCCAATCGCTGCAGCAGGCAGGCGACCCAATTGGCGTGGCGTGGTGGAGGAGCGACGCGGTCAGAGGCGTCGACCATCGATTCCTCGCCGATGACCACCGTGTCGCGCGTGTAGAAGAAGAGGCGGCAGGCTTCGTACGCAGCTTCCAGGTCGGCGAGCGGAACCTTCTCGTGCGAGCGACGCGAACCATGGCGCTTGGTCAGGAGCGTGCGAATGCGGTCGATGTACTGCTGCACACGCGACGGTTCCCACAGGCGCTGGCTGTCGAGACGCAGGCTGATCGAGATGCCTCGGGCGGCGTGCTGCTTCAGGTCGGGGATGCTGCCTGCCCATACGCGTTTGCCCTTGTGCAGCACCACGGCGTTGGCACACACGGCTTCGGCTTCTTCCATGCTGTGGGTCGTGAACAAGCACGCGGCGCGCTGTGGCGACCGGCCGAGCTGCGAAGCTAGACCAGTGACCAAGCCGTGCTGCTTTTGATGCAAGACGCGCCACATCAATCGTCGCGCGACGACGTCGACACCTGCCGAAGGTTCATCGAGCAGTAGAAGCGCAACGTCGTCGCTGAGCAGCGACAACGCCAGCATCAAACGACGCTTGTTGCCACCACTTACGTGCGAAGCTTGGGTACGCTCAACGGGGAACAGGTCAAGGCGACGCAACAGGTCTTCCACAGCATCCCGGACTTGGCTTGCGCTCAAGTGTGGGCATCGAAGGGCGTAGAACAGCTCAATGTGTTCACGTGCCGTCAGCTCGTTGAACAGGATGTTGGTCTGTGGGCAATATCCGAACACTCGGCTTGCTTCACGCGGTTGTTGCGTCACGTCGTGCTTGCCGACCATCACTCGGCCAGACGTGGGGGCGATTCCAGACGTCAAAATCTCAAACATGGTCGACTTGCCCGAGCCGTTGACACCCAACAATGCCACGCAATCGGCCTTTTCAACAGAGAAGCTGACGTTGTTGAGTGCGACCACTTGGCCATTGGCATTCAGCACCGGTGCGTCGCTTTCATCACCTGCGGCGGCACTGGCTTCAGCTCCATTCGGGACTTTTTTCTTCGGGTTGTAGATCTTGGTGACATGAACGGCCTGCACAACATTGTTGTGAGGACTCTCCAAGTCGCTGGATTGCTCGTCGCCTTCCACAGTGCTGTACACTTCACGGTTCGATTGTCGCCCGAACCATCCGCCGACACGGTCGCGAAACATTTGCATGCGGTGGTGTGCCACGGTTGGATACATCTGCCAGTGGTCCACAAGAACCAACAGCGACGAATACGCCACAAGACTCACAATGAGCGCCACGCAACACTGGCCGGTTTGATCCCATCCCCAAACGCTCAGGTCGTTTGGTTCCGTGCCATGGCCAGAGAAGGCTTTGAGCATCTCAGCGCCCTCGCTTTCCAGCCACTCGTGTGGATTCTCCAGATTCGCAGCCTCGACCGACTTGATGGCGAATTCGACGCATTTGGTGCGGACAGGAGCCCACTCCATCGTGCCAGCACGCATCATCGCACGACCAAAGGCGATGAGCGGAAGGAAGAGCTCGACGATGCGTGCAATCTCGGTCGTCTGTTGACAGGTTCCTGGAATCATCGACAGCACGAAGTCGATCGAAATGGCCAACATCTGGAAGGTCGACAAGTAGGACATGTACGAGAGCGCTGACGAATGGGACGAGAAGAGCAGCGACCAACAGTAGATGAACGGAAGCATAGCCAAGCCGAACAAAACTATGCACACCGACCATGCCAGCAGCACATCACTTGATACGAGGTCCGCCGAGAAGATCAGTACCAGCGCGAACATGACTACCGACACGATGGTGTACAGGCTGTAGTCGAACAGGAATGATGCCAGCCAATAGATGGCGGACTGTTGCGTCTTCGTCTGCCCACCGAGGTGTAGGAACAGCATGCGCTTCAACCCGTACTCTTTTTCCTTCACGATTGCAGTGATGTAGTTGGAAAGCGTAGACATGACAGTCATCAGCAGACAAACTGTGATCATAATCCGTCGGCTCACAGTCTCGATCGATGCGGGGTCGATGTGTGGGCCGTCGTCTATCTCGACCTCAACTGGTTCTCCACTTGAACCACGTTTGTCAGCCATCAGCGCCAGCGTCACATCCAACTTGCAATCTGCGGAACCTGGGAGACCGTTGCAAAAGCCTTGCGACAGACGCTGGAGCGCGACGGTCAACGAGTGCGAGATAGTTTCGTTGTAATAAACGACGTAGTCGAGTTCCCCTGAGCCTGTCCAGTTGAGCTGAGTAAGATAAGCAGCGCTGACAAACGAGTCTTCACTGTTTGCCAGCACCTTAGCCACCATCTCGTCAGCGGTTTGGGCTTGAACGTATTGTACATAGGTGCCGCCCGGCATCGAGCGCACCGAATCCAACAATCGCGAAATATCGGTATCGTTCGCATCAGCGCTGGAAGCAATCACCCAGGGAGAGCTGGCATACTGTCGCGGCAACGACGTCAAAGACTCGACGGTGAACTTGCTGAGCGTTCCAAGATGATGCACGAAAGCCAAGATCCCCGCAAACAACACCAGCGGCCAAACGAATTGAGCCAGCAGTGCTCGTTTGTCACGAATGCACACCAGCCACCGCTTTCGGACTAACGCTCGACACTGCGTAGACACTAAGGCACGGTTGCTTGGTGCTGCGTTCAACATTGCTGCCATCGACGCCATTTTGGCACGATGCTTCTCGTCCGTGTCAGAGTGTACCTCATCATCCTTCGCGTGGTAGTAAACACCTTCACCCTCCGTAACTTTGACGAACACATCTTCAAGATCCGTGGCGGCGATTGCGTAGCGCTTAATGCCGCCGGTGCCTTCCTTGCGCATACGTTCCAGTCGCTCAAGAAGTGGTACAAACAGCGTTTCATCTCCCTCCGCCAACTGCAATCGAGTCTCCCACTTGTTTTCACTTACGATCACCGCGGTCGGGACGTACTCTTTCACAAGTGCCAGGACTTGTGCGTGCTTGGCTCCATCTGCACCCGCATTGTTGTCGGATTCATTGCTCTCGTGATGCACAATCGTTAATTTATAGCCGACTCCAAGCTTCTCACGCAAGAACAAACTCGATCCACAGCACTTGAGCTGCCCATCCGCCACGATCCCGATGTTTTCACACAATGCTTGGGCTTCTTGCATCGAGTGTGTCGTTAAGATCACAGCTCTGTGTTGCACGGCCTTCTTCAGCGCTTCCCACGTGTCCAGACGGGCATTTAAATCCATGCCTGCAGTTGGTTCATCGAGCAGCACAAGGCGAGAATTATCAAGCAGCGCCAAAATCAGCGATAGCTTGCGCTTTTGACCGCCTGAGAGCGTCTTGGCGCGCGCATCTTGCTTATCTTCTAAGCCGAACTGGCGCAGCTTTGATACCCACGCACCCTTTCCGATTGTCTGGATTCCCATCGCTTGCTTTAGAGCACAGATCAGCTCGATATGCTCGAAGGCAGTAAGATCATCCCATAGAATATTTTGCTGGAAGCAGACGCTAAGACTCTCGCGCACACTTTGAGGATTCTTGGCTACGCTAGTGGGGCCAACAAATGCATCACCTGACGTCGGTGACAGCATGCCGCAGAGAATGGACATGGTAGTGCTTTTGCCTGCACCATTTGGTCCCAAAAGCCCGAAGATCTCACCGCGCTTCACGCCGAATGAGACATTTTTGACAGCCAACTTGCCGTTCGGGTATTGCTTTGTCAGTTGTTTGACGTACAGGATAGGCTTGAAATGTTCGAGGTAATCGCGCATGCTCATCTCACGAAGAGACTGGTCATTCTGGTCGTACTCTGGACTGGTGGCTTCTGTCAACGAGCGAGCTTCCTCGTTCTCTCGATCGTTCTGAGGCAAGCACGATGGGAACCAATACGAAGGCTTAAAAATGAAGTACCATGGCTGCTGGATGCCGATCGGCCGCGGGAACACATTCTCGAGGTACCAACCAAGCACGAGATAGCCAATGCACTGCTTGAACATCATCCAGCAGCAGTCGCTGATATCATTCCATACGATCGGGCGAATGCTTTGGGTTTCGGCGTCCAGACCCATGACTTCACGCAAAGCTCGCATGAACTGCACTGGTGCACTAATGTTTTCCGCAAAAGAAAATACAGCCTGGAGCAATTCGGACGTCTCAAGAGTGTCCGGACTCACCATCGATCGAAGGAAGGGTGCAGCTGCCATCACCATGTAGATGAGTGGAGCAGAAGCCGTGGCAGTTCTGGCCAGACTGAACATCGGAGTGACCGCAACAGCCAGAATAAGCAGACTCGTGTTGTAGATCCAGGTGAGTGCGAAGAAGCACAAGTGAGAAGATGTCGACGCCACGTACATGCTGTCACCCAGGAAGTACAACGCAGCCACTTGCACCACGAGCGACGCCAGGATGTACAGCGAAAGCCAACTGAGGAGCAGCGCCATTGGCTGGAGACCCAAAATGAGCAAATATTCCTTCAACTGCTTCTCCTTCTCAGTCACAATGTCGCGAATCAGGCGAGTAAATGGCCACAAAAACAAATATGCCATGTAGAAGATAATGTTGGCTTCAAGCTGCCCCGGCGCCACCTTTTGTGGGCGCTTTGGCAGCAGGTTGGCGTGAATCTTGGCCAGTCCATCGGTCGCGCGGTCATGTTGAGTGATACGCTGAAGAAAGGTGGTCACATCCCCTGGCAGAGTAGATGGCGTCTTCATCG
The DNA here is from genome assembly GCA_002286825.1 of Lagenidium giganteum. Lineage (NCBI taxonomy): Eukaryota > Oomycota > Peronosporomycetes > Pythiales > Pythiaceae > Lagenidium > Lagenidium giganteum. The sequence goes on along the minus strand of NSDO01000045.1, from coordinate 58,504 downwards.
CATCTTGACACACCTCCAGGCTCTGACCCAATGGAGACGTCGTAGAGAAGTCGGTCCAGCGCAGTCCGGTTGAGCGCAGCATCGTGTCGACGCTGGTACAAGCGGCCGCCGTCAAATCGGAAGCGTTAGTCGGAGGCTTTGGTTGCGCACGGGCGTCACGGAGGTAACGGTTCAGCTCCAGCTGCAGCGGAAGAGCGGCGGGGAACAACAGCGACCGTGGATCGGACGCATTGACCGGACGCATCATCTGAGCAATGTAGCGCTTCAGTTGGTCGGCAGATTGAGGCTCGTACGCATCTTCTTTCATCAAGTGGATCGTCGCGTGCTGACCGTGTTCCGCATGTGCATCGAGATCCAGGGCCATGTACGTCGACTTGGCGTCCGGCGAGGCCAGGAACGCATCCATCGGGTCGCCATGACCAGCGGTGTGGTTGTCAGGAACGATCACCAGGCGATCCGAGAACGCCGGCAGCCCCAACGAAGGTGACGCCGGGAATTCGCTGTCCAAGTGACGCAAGAACTCGCGGTTCTCCGGCCGATCCAGCATTGCAAGGTTCATCTTGGTCTTTGCCAGCAACAGCGGCAACGCCTGGACGAGCAGCACGGACGAGAATGCCTCATTCGATGTCGACGGGATCACAATGGACCGCTTGCTTGGCGCACCAGGCTGGAAATGCGACACCGAGCTGAGTCCACGCCCTGTGGCGATGGCCGCTGGCCCTGGCTGCGCGTGCATGGCCACGGGCGCCGCCGCCTGCTGCGGCCCGAGCGACACGTTCCAACCGCAGAGGAGCTGGATGACCCAGAGCAAGGCACAGAGCGGCACGATGATGTCCATGGTGAGGGGCGGCAGCAGCATGCGGCAGCGGCCGCCGCGGCGCTGCATCTCGCCGAGCTTGTCGTTCCATTTGCTTTCTCGCTGCTTGACGCGCCAGTTCTTCCAGAAGAGCGCGCCCACGACGCGCCACATGCTCGGCATCTTGCGCGGCAATGAGCGAATGACGCGCCACGTACGTGCTCTTCCGCGCGTTGCGCGGGGGACCAACACTCTGGCGCCAACGCAGCCGCCAACCTCAACACAGGGGAGGGGGGGCACAATTGCACGCTGGTGCTGCGGTGATGTGTGGCACGAGACACACAGGCTGTGTGACACAGCACACCTGTGCTGGCTGTTTGTCGGTCCTCCAGCCGAATCAGAAATTGCGAAGTTTGTCACGATGATGTCGCAGCCGGCGGATGCTTGAGCGCGTGCTGCTTGTTCTGCGCGCCATCGACGACAACGGATGCCATGTGCCAATGTTTGATGGTGGCAGGTGACAGTACTCGTGGGTTGCGATGAAACTCGGGTACAGTTTGGTGGATTCGATGAAAACACGGTTGCAGTTTGTTGGATTCGTTTACGCACAGCGCTGCTTTGTCGGGCGTTTGATGGATGTAGGTACCTTGCCCCAGAGAAAACCAAGAGCGGACGAGAGATGACATCACACTCTTGCAACACTCTTGCAATCTTAGCACTCACTCCGCTGGTTGTGAGAAACAATCACGACGCGATCGAAGCGTAATTCATGCTCTGCATGTGTGAAAGATGCAACACGAGTTGCTCGATTTGAAGCATTCCTCAGACATGGAATCAGACGAAGCATCATCATTCTCGAGAGCTGTCCGACGGGGGGGCATAAATCCTACAAACACTGAACTGGCAACTTCAACGGTCGAATCTCTACCAATCATTGTTGTGGTTTAACAATGATTGATCATGAGGTGGGGGCCGTACCGGTATGTCCAACCGGTAACTGGTCGCCACATGTGACACCAATTCCTGGAAGTGGCTCGGAGGAGGATGGCGGCACGGCAAGGAGCGCGCAAGTGGTTGGCATCGCTGCTGGGGGAGGCCGGCGCTCAGGAAGCAGCCAAGACGTCGGGATCGGTGGCGAAGGAGCGTCTTCAGATCATTCTGGCCCATCAACGCGGAAGCCAAGTGCTGGCTGGCGTCGACCTCCAAGCGCTGCAGAGCGAGTTGCTGGAATGCGTGCAGCGCCACATCAAAGTCGCCAATGGCGCCAACATTAACATCGCAGGTGCGTGCGTGTGCGTGAATGCCTTCTGTATGTGTATTGGTTGTGGAAGTTAACTGTGTGGATTTTAACCTCGCACGTTTCTCGCGTTTATTGATGCCTAATAGTGAAACAAGAAGGTCAACTGGACGTGTTCGAGATGCAAGTTCCAGTGGATTCGGAGACGGCGCCACGCCGCACACGATAGACGCGATGGCCATGGCGTGCATGACAATCATTTGCTGAAGATGGACCCCCGGCAGTAGATGTTTGTTTGTTATCTTATTGTTGAGCGATGACGTTCAGTCTGGTTCGGTTCCTCTTCACACTGATGGAGGGAACACGTTAATATGGATAATAGTCGTCGAACGGCAGCACTTCCAGATGGCTGATGCTGTCAAACAGCCACGTCACGCGCACGATCGGGATCTGGTACGCCTGCCATTTCTCTTTGGCCACGGCTGGCGGCGTCTTCTTGGACACGACTCCGATCGGCGTCTTGGTCGCTCGACGTTCCGCATCCATCTGTTCATACTGTGGCGCAAACACGACGCTGCCACCGAAGTGCTCCACAATATGCCGCAGCGAGTTGACGTTGAAGTCGAACTCGGACTCTTCACACAGCAACACAAAGCGGAACATGTTGTAAATGTGGTTCCGCTGACCTGTTTGCGCTCTGCGCAATCGAGATTCGCGTGGTATGCCGGTGGAGTCACTGTAGATATCACCAATCATCTCGAAAGTTTCTTCTTGCACCCACCGGCCCGCTTCGAGACTCGCGGCCACCCACGCGTAATCGACCACGAAGCAACCTTCAGCCAAAGCGCGCATGTACTTCGCCGTGCGCTTGCAGCGCAGCGTTGAGGCCTCGGGGAGCACGGACTTGGTGATCAAATGTGTGACGGACGTGTAAAGCTCGCCCGATTCTTTCTTCCGCAAGTCGAACTCGCGGCCAAACCGACCGCCGAGTGTCTGACACGCCAACAAAATCTGTTTGGACTCCTCACGGGTCATGTCGGTGGCCACAAGTACGAAGTCCGACGACGAAGACGCCATGCTGCGGCCTCGACGAATGCCAGTTGTCGCGTGAGCGCCGGTGGTCCGCACTGGAGATGGACAGGATGTGAGAACAGGCTCGTTGCCAAACTGGTCTCGATTCAGCGCGCCAGCGCGGGGCTGCACCACTCGTTCTGGAGATCCTGCTATGACTTTCACGCCCGCTTGCTGTGCAGCCTTGGACGTACTAGCCAACGACAACTTCGGTTGCTTGCGCACGCTCACAAATGGCATTCTCAAGGTAGCCGTTGGTGCTGCTGATGCTTTGTTATTCCACGTCGCCCCTGCAGCTCCTGGCAGTTGCGAGTCTTCAACTTGGGTGTCATCCAATTGCGAGGCCATGACAACCATGCGCTTCGCGTCGTGGCGTTCGTTCCCTTCATCGTCCTTTTCGTCACTGTCGCAATCCACGGAAACGACTTCATTGGGCTGGGAGCTCGCAACAAACACGCGTTTCCGAGCGCGTCGCTCCGGTGAAGCTGGGATAAACTTTTGTGGCTTTGTCGCAGCGGTGTTGTTAGAGACGCCACCCGCCCCCAAGTTGAGCTGTAGCTGCTTTCTCGCAGTACCGTTCATTGTCGCGAGATGAGACCGAACCGCCGTGGGCTGCTTCGTCCGAAATTGCTCTGACAGCAACAAGTCTGGAGACTCCATTCCAGCGGTTCCTGCCGGTAGCTGTGTTTGCGATTGCGACTGTGACTGTGATGCTTCATATGTCTGACGGTGAGCTGGAATAACACGAAGTGGCGCTTTTCCATGGTTAATGGCGCTCGAATTGGCGGCTGATGACTTGAGCATTGCTTGGCGCATCAATTCAACCGCCGACACGATTGGTTTCCTTTTCTCTTCGCCATGCAACCTGCCCATCACCGATCGAGGCTGGGCTTGCGCAGCGTCGGATCTGGACATGAAGTCACTAAGGCTGGTGGCATTTTGAGCTGTCCGTCGCTCGTGCTCTTGCAGCAGTGCACGCTGCTGCTCGATCCGTCGACGATACGCCTCGACGTCTTGGGTCAGCATCATTCCGGACGACATCGGCGATTCAGCTGGGGCAGGAATCGCTGATTGCGAACTCGCGGCCTCTTCATTGACGGATGGTTCCGATACACGTGATGCTGCCTCGTCCTGGTCTTCTGTCTGTCCAACCACTGTGTCTTCCATCACACTAACAGACGGTCGTGAACGCACTCGAGTGAGCTCTGGTCGCCGTGGGGGTACCGGGTCCATTTTCCACTTCTTAGGCGCCGGCGCCGCTCGTCGCCCAGCCATAGTCTGCTCTTCTGCCGCCGCAGCGATCGCAATCGACAATGACTCGGCTCCGTTTTTCGCTGGCTTCATCAGCGCCATCCCCAGCAGCGCAGTCATCTTCTGCGTGGCCATCGAAACGAGTTCCGATTGAAATTCTTCCAAGTGCGCGAGCTCTTCCTCCACGACCTTCCAGGCCACGAGAATGCTCTCCAGAAACTGATTGCGCGTGACTTCGCTTGGGCACGTGGGAAGGTGGCACTTGGGACATTCGCTGCTGCGCGTATGCAGATGGTGGTAGATGCACGCGCGACAGAAGTTGTGTTTGCAGTCGAGGCATTGCGGGTCCTCAAAGATTTGGCCGCTACGACATCCACACCAACAGGGTTTTCTCGGTGAGAACAGCAGCACCATGCGGGCTTAGACAGCCATCCAACGCATACATTCCACGCAGACGCAGACACGCACCACAGGATGCAGCGTAGCTGCTCTCGGATCAGCTGAATCGCATCTTGCTTCTCTTGCGGCAGCACCTCCATTCTCTCCTTGGTCACCTTGCCGCGCCAACACGCCCAGCGTTGCCGTGTACCCGTTTCATGGTACACTGTGGGCACACCAGCTGCTTCGAGTTAACCGTTAACACAGCGAATGGTGGTGGGTGAGCGTCCCATCAAAGGTCACCCACCATGCATCATGCATCCTCTCGATGTGAGCACATGTGCGCAGTCGACGTCATACCACAGTTCAACACATTTCGTGAGGCACAAGTGCAGCTTGTACAGCGAGTTGCAGCGCTTCTGCTGCACGCAATCTGAAACCTCGAGTGAAGAGGTCATGAAGCGCATCCATCTGCAGCCAAGTTGCCATCTGCAGCAGCGCGTTTGTGGACATGACGGCATTGCCAGGCTCGAATGGTGGTCGAATTGTTGATCCCACATGGCAGCAAGCGAAGATCATGCATTCTTTTGTGTCATGTGATGCATCACATTGTGTGGCGAGGAGCGCTGCTGCGAGCGACTTGAACAGCTCAGCGTGTTGGATCAGCGCACCAGCTGCAACCATTGCTTTTACGAGCCACCCGAACATGCGCAGACGAGGTCACGTCAATGCTGAGGCTCTTCTTCAGGCGCGGCATTCCTGAAATCGCGCTGATCACGCACAGGAACGCAAGCACAGATAGACAATGTTCGCAACCGCATGTCCACGCAAGTCGGCGCTCTTGGCAGTGTGTTTGAGCGCCGCGGTGGTGCTAAACGCCGAGGCAGCCAAGATCACCTTTCGCAACCAGTGCAAATTCGTGATTGATCTCTATGACAACCATGAGGTCAAGCAATTGACAAGCGACAAACCGATTGAGATTGAGATGACGCCTGGTAACCACGGCATGTTCCGCTACGGCAGAGATCCTCAAGCAACACGTAAGTCGCGAGGTTGCATCGATGGGTACCTGCTTCAATGCTGACGCTGCTTGGTATGCTCAGTGGCCGAGTTCTCAACGGATGCCGGTATGGCGTGGTTTGATATCAGCATCATCCCAACAGGCCCAAAGGGAGGCGTAAGTACAGCAACAGCATGTCACTCCAGTGATCGTGACGACTCATGTGTGTTTCCGTCTGTTGCAGCCTGACTACTGTCCAGGTCTTGCGGAATGTGAGGCAAAAACTGGCGGCACAGGTTTCAACGTGCCCATTCAGATCACTCCCACAGCCCCCGCCAACCAAGGCGGAAGCTGCCAGACTGTCACGTGTCTTGCCAACGGATGCACTGACGCATACCTGTTCCCAAAGGACGACAAGAAAGTGCACGCCTGCAAGATTGAGACACAATTCGACGTCGTGTTCTGCCCTGGTGGGGGAGGCGGCGCTGGTGGAGACGGTGGTGCTCCAGCTCCAGCTCCAGCTCCAGCTCCAGCTCCAGCTCCACCTGCACCACCATCGCCGCCATCGAATGGGCAAGGAGGAAAGGCAGACCTAGTAACAGGTCCTGCTCCAGGTGCTGTTCCAGGTACTGCTCCAGGTTCTGCTCCAGGTTCTGCTCCAGCTATTGTTCCTGCTCCAGTACCGGGTCCAGTCCCAGCCCCAGGCTCAGGAAAGGTGTCCAATATTCCAACGCCACCACCTGGAATCGCGTCATGGAAGCCGCTCAACCCAGCTACAGTCTCTACAGTCTCTCCGGTTATCACACCAACCGCGACGGGCAAGGCAGGAAGCGTGTCCAATGCTCCAGCCACGGACAAGTCGAACGCCGGATCAAAGTCCGGCAGCGCTGACGGCTCTTCATCGGCAGCTCAGAAGAAAGCCAACAAGTCTGGGTCCCGTTCCCCGTCAACTTCCTCCTCGTCATCGTCTTCATCGTCTTCGTCGTCAAAATCGTCATCCACTGCGGCAACAGCAGCACCAACGCCTTCGTCAACTTCGTCTGCTTCATCGTCAGCAGGCAACAACGGCGCTCAGCAGGCGAACACGAAACAAAGCGCCAGTGGCACAGGCTCGGCCGCCGGTTTCTACGTCATGGGTGTCCTTGCTGCCGTCGGCTGCGTGGCCATGGTCGCCGTCGCGGCAGTGCAGAAGAAGAAGAAGAAGCTGGAGCAGGCGGGACGAAAGAGCCCCATGTGCGTCTACGACGAGAACGGAGACGCCGTGTTGACCCCTGCAAACCGCATCCCAATGGTCTGAGCAGCGCCAGAGGCCATTTTTATTATTCTGTCGCGCGTTCACCGTCGTCGCTGTCGCCGCCATCGTCGTCGTGTTAGTAATGTTTGCAGTTCTTGTTGATTGGAGTGAGCCGTTCAAGCCAAGTGAAATAGAGACTCGTGTTGTCATTCTGTTCATCATCTCGATTATCATCATCGGTTGCCAGCGGAGTCGTAGCAGTCAGTCAGTCAGTCAGTCAGTCAGTCAATATTGGGGATTGCCACCATTTGGGTGGGGCCACAAGCACGTCCATATCCCGCGGCGTTCCTGCTTGTGCATGCATGTTCATCGCACGTGCCGGGCGAGTCCAATGCGCCAATATGTCACAGACGATGCGTTCCACGTTCGATTTTGACACACAAATCCTAATAACGAATATGAAGGCCAAATTGATGATGGCCGGAATGTGAAATGAAGTGCATTGAGCCTACGGAAATCCATACCCTGCAGTATACAATGGTGACAAGGAGGCGCAGGTCTCGTGGCCTGACGTCACTGGATGTTGCACAGCACCGAGGGTCCACGCGTGGGCGACGGCGCTCGGCATGAGCGGGTAGGACAGAACAGCGGAGGCCGCGGATGCCCGGGACGCGTGAGCAGCACGACAGCAGCGCCACGAGTGAGCACGAAGGACGGGCGGTGGAGAGACCAACATGTGGCCCCAGTTCGCTCTGCTGTTGCTGGGAGTGGTGATGGCCATGTCGGCCGCAACAACCATCGACTTCACCAACAATTGCGACCGCGCCGTCAACCTCTATGACGGCGCCAAGCTGTCGCCAATTGGCGTGGGTGAGACCACGCCACGCGAGATGTCTGGCCGTACGAGCAAGTGCTACCGTTTGGGCAAGGGCAACCAAGCAACATGTACGTTTGCCGCTGAGTGCATTGCTACCCATGAAGGAGCAGAACTGACGATGGTGGACAGTGGCCGAGTTTGCAGTCGACCAGGCTGGCATGTGGTTCGACATCAGTATCATCCCGACGGGAGCGTTGAAAGGCGTACGTGCGAATCTTGCCTGCTCAAGGAATGGTGATCGATGCGCTCATGCTGATAATCTTGCAGCCAGGAAACTGCTCCAGTCTGCAGGAATGCCGCAAAGTGACCGGGGGGACGGGCTTCAATGCCCCCATGAAGATCACTCCGAAGAAGAGTGGAGCCGTGGTTGAAGCAGGTTCCTGTCGCGAGCTCACTTGCTTCGTTGACGGGTGTCCCGATGCCTATCACTTCCCGAACGACACCAAGACCCACCACTGCACGCCAGACATCGACTTCGAAGTCACGTTCTGCCCCGAGCGCACATCAGGCAGCAAGAACGGCAGCAAGGCCACTGGCTTTGGCACGCTGCGTGCTGCGTTGGGTTCGACCGGAATTGTTGACAACGTGGATCCAACTGTGTTTGCCAATCCCGACCGCGACTCGGCCGTGGAGAAACGACCCAGCTCCACCACTGGCAGCGGCAGTGCCTCCAGTACGGTTCGCATCCCGTCTCCATCGCCTAGCACCACCGACAGCAGTCGCATCGCCGCCAGCACGTCCGGTCCAGGCACGTCCGTTGGCGTGGTCATTTTGGCAGTTCTGGGTGCGACCGTCGCCGTGGCGTTGACAGCCATTTTTGTTCTGCGCTACAAGGCCCGCATTATTAGCCACTGGCAGCTGAAGCACGGGCCATGCCCCCGTGGACGCACGCGAGGCCGTGAGCGCTGCTCGTCCGACATCATCGTACTCACCCCCAGTCTGTGAGGTATTCCAAGGTATTGTGACACCGCTGCTGTATTTAATTCACCACCAACGGAATATATCACACACTGGCCGCGTTTTACACACACACACTTTGCCTGATTTCAACCAATCCCATCACGTCCGCTCCTCTATTTCTACCAATCAGCGCGCGACTTGCACTTGGCTCGGGTGACTGACTGACGCGGCAACATGCACGACCTGGACGATGGCGCGCCGAGCGCGGAAGCCATTTGGACCAAGCTCAAGGCGTGCTGCACGGCGCTGCGCTGCGCCAAGAACGACAAAGAGCGCGACAGCGCCATGACGCAGGTGCAGGACTTCATGCGCGACGACGCGCGGCGCTTCTACGTGCACAAGTGGCGCAGCTGGGGGCTGCTGCTGTCGAGCCTGCTCTGTGTCTTGAAGGCGGACGCGCACGCGTATCTCGGCGTTGGTGGCGGCGCTGGCGCAGCCAGGAAGCGCAAGACCAAGCTCACGGCCGGCGCCAAGAAGAAGCCCCCCAAGATCGCCTACTGGAACTACCTGCGCACCGAGTTTGCCGCCGCCAACGCCGTCGACGGCCCGATCTTGCATCTCGATCAGAGCGGCCGCGAGTGCCTGTTTCAGATGGTTGCGTTTGCGCTGGCCATCATCGGCCGAGAAGCGACGCCCGACGTGGACACCCAGGCCGCGGCGCGCATGGAAGGCGAGGCCTGGGCGATCGTGCAGGCGGTGGTCAAGCACCGCGTGTACTGCGCCGTGTTTGACCAGTCCCAGCTCCAGGAAGTGCTGGAGCTCGCGCTCACGGCGCTGGATCACGGCAGTCTCGCAGGCACGGACGCGATTGTTCGCGCGTCCATTGTGCACTCGGTGCTCAAGAATTGCCCATACGACCTGTACGATTGGCTCGAGAAGCTAGTGAGCTACTTTGGCGACTGGTTCGATCGTATTCGACCCGAATCAACGACCTCGGTGTACGCAGAAGTAGCGCCGACAATGCTCCAGGCGCTTGTTGACTTGAGCCACATCTATTTCGCTGCCATTGGGCCGCTGCTGTTGGTGAACGGGGTCAAGATCCTTCACTACGTCCAGCGGAACTGGCGGCGCACGCATGTGCGACTGCGATCTGTCCAGGCGGAATTCATCATCCAGTACTGGCAATTGTTCAACTGCAACCGATCGTACTTGCGCCATTGCACGGATGTTACCACGGCCAAGCTGGCGCGCGAGCTCAAGTCGCTCGTGACGATGCTCAACCCGCGAGAATATCTGCAAGGACTGCCAAGCACGAAAGCTGTGCGCAGCGGTGGCACTGCCGTGAATGCCAATGGAATCGCTCCTAATGGTCCAGTCCTGGACTTTGATGAGGGACTGGTGGCATTCTTTGCTGCAGCGGCTGACTGTATATACTACCACGATGTGCTGGTCACCGCGTTGCGAGGCGAGGAAGCGGACGAATTGATCGATCACGCTCGTACGAGTGAATCTCTAAAGCGTCGTCGAAGCGAAACAGCACTCGCATGGTCGGAACTGATGGACAAGCTGCTGGAAGACACAAGTGCGAGCTCGGTCACTGGCACACCGATGCCCACCGCTCGAGCCAGGTTCGGGAGCTCAAACAGAAGCATCGGTGGTGCAGCTGCGAGTGACGTTTGCTGGATGATTCTTGCGATGACGGTGTTGCGTCGCCATGGTGCTGACATGTGGAGCGAACATTTTGAGGATATCAAGGCGATTATGAAGAAGGTTGTGGCGATGTTGACACAGCCTGAAGTGGATCAGCGGCATGCAATTGGGCTGCATATTCTTGTGCAATTGGCACACTTGAGCGCACTCGATGGCAACAAGGATCTAGTGAGCGAGCTAGCGTGGGAGCAAGTATGGGATGCACTCTTACGTCCGGATCTACCTCACGCTCGACTCCTAGGAAGGCACGCCGCATCAGACTCCTACGCGGAATCGGCAATGGTGCTGCTGGGGTGCTGTGTGTCGTTCGACTTGGTGGATCGTCTAGTCATCAAGAACAGTCTGACTCGGCTGCCATTTTTCCATGAGCCCATTATTGCCGACTCCATCACCAGCTCGTTTCTATCGAATGCGCCAGTGTGTCTGTTAACGGTTCTATTGCGCAAAGTAGATCTACAGCTGGTCAAGCAAGCGCGGAACGCCTCGAATGACATTGTGGACGAAATTTCAGGGTCACAAAGCAATGTTGATTCAAGGCTGGTAAAGTACTTGATAAGCCATTTGAAGATGCAGTCATTGAAAGAAGCACAGACAACCGCGTCCGACGTGCTTCCGGGAATGTCGTCGGACGTCGTTGCGTTGGTTTATGCATCAAGCTTTCTTGCGTATCTTCGACTTCCAAGTCATTTCAACTTCTCCAGTGCCGAAATCTGGTCAACACCATTGCTACAGCGACTATCGCCTCATTTTCGTCATCGGCAACAGCCCTCTGCGTTCTGTGGGTTCGGTGTTCCATTTATTCTCAACGAATGGGGACTTGAAGACATGCAAATGAGATGGAGTTCCACTCTGGACAGTACAGAGGACGCTTTCTTGCCATCAATGGCGGATTTTGTTGACCAAGCCAACACCTGCGATTTGTACCACCAAAATAACTATGACACAGCTTTTAAACAAGTGGGGATTCCTTCTGACCTGCTTGATCGACTTGTGCCAAGCAGAGATCGCAATGTCGTTGGTCTCGATGCGGGACTTGCTGCTGACTCTGTGCCAAAGCTTTCCGTGAAAACATTTCAAGAGCAAACACATTTGGTGATTGAAGAGCTGGATGGGCTGATCAACGAGTTTACAACAAGAATATGTGCAACTGAAGGAGACCCAATGCGCTTGGTTCAATTGCTGGTCGGGGTCATGGATGTACGTTGTCAAACGCGTCAACTTCACCGATTCTTCAGACTGATAATGTCTCTGTGTGATGTAGATTGGCGTGGCGATCGCAGGTATGCTCGCCGAGATTGATGCAAGCAACACCGCTCTGATCTCGACCACATTGAGCTTGCTGAAGAGGTTTCTTGAGCTCGTGACCTCATACGTCAACGCGGAAATGTTGGTTGAAGCACTGAAAAAGCAGCTATCGTCCCAGTCAATTTCTTTGCTGTTGATGAAGTTTCACAGCTTCATTTTGCTACTTCAAGGGAAGCGTACGCTGTCTGCAATGGAACATCCGGTCGCAGACTCGGTAGATCTGCGGATCCCATCTGAATTGCGGGTCCTCATCCGCAAATTTGTTGGCACTATTGATTCATTCATTTCCAGTGCTCTGATGCAAGACGATGACCTCCCAGGAGTTTCAAGGACGGCAGCTTCGCCAAGAGACGCGCACTTTTCTCGTTCGTTGAGCAACAGCTGGGATTGGGATGGTGGCGGATTTACAATCTCAATGACTCCGTCAACCCAATCATCAGGGCTACCTAAAGATCCTCTCGATGAAACGTGAGTGTACACGCTCGAATCTGCTGAAAAAGCTATCACTAACACCTTTCCTTGTAGACGATCTGCTCGTACACTCAAGGGATCCGCCTCCAAGATCAGTCAGACAGCCTGCTACATGTGGTGCCTCCGAGTTATTCTGCTATTGAAAAAGGAAGGTGGTTTGAAAACCATTCGGTCGTTTGATAAACGGACGCGACTACTTCGTTTCTCCCCAGATTGTATGCTTGCAATTGCAGCGATGGTATGCGGTGTCTCGGGTTGCGATAGCCTAGATTTGGTGTTGGAGTTAGTGGATCAAGCTGCCGATGAAATTTCCAAGGGTCGGTCAACGGCTGAGAACAAAAATCACGCCACAGTATCGTTATTTACGTCCAGCATCCTCAAGCTTCTGAAATTGTGCGGATTAGTCTACGAGCGAAGAAAACGAGGACACAAAGAAGAAGTTCCAGATCAGTTGCTGCAGACAGCGAGAGTGTTCTTAGAGAGTTCGACGGCGGATATGGTGAAGCCTCATCTTCGATATTCGCGGAAAGCTGAAATGGAGTGCCTTGAGGTGTTCTTTCGGCTGAATGCAGACATGTTTGAAGAGTTCGTGGAAGTAGTGATGCCAAACATTCAAGATTCAGACTTTATGGTCCGAGTGGCCTCTGCTCGCTCTCTTCAGTCGCTGTTTTACATGTATCCAGATGGTGGCCAGCAAGTCTTTCGGGATATATATCAATCTCTCACAAGTTTATTTCCGGATCCACCGGTCGGGGAAGATCACACGAAGACAGTCGGCAGCGAAGTTGATGCCACTGCAGTGAAGTGCGAAATTTGCGTTTCAGTGGTTTTGGCTTTGTTTGTCAGTGCCTGCTCATCCGTGGATGTCGTACCCGAGGTCCTCAACGTATTCGTCAGTCTCGCACGCTCTCGTGTTCCGACGTACTTCGAACACAAGCTGCTCTTTCGCTGCCTGTGCGCAATCAGCAAGTTTTATGGCTACGAGAAAGTTGATGATATGGTGGATGACCATTTCCACGTTCTCTGGGCTCGTCATCTTGGTATCGGAGGACCTCTGTTTGAAGGAAAAATGGCAACGTCTTGGGCTCCCGTTGACAAACGACAACACGTGGAACGACTGCTTAAGCGCTTTCCTCTTCCAGAACTAATTGGAATATCTGAGAACTCGAGGTATACGTTTTTTGCTGGGAAGCTTGACACGATGTTCCCTCTAGCTGTCGTCTTCGATGGCCTTCGGCAGGCTGGTCGTGGAGACCAGTTCGCATTCGTCAATAACCTGGCTTCTTTGTTCTTGATGATTCCGACGGACGAAGTGACCATCAACCTCGATCATTCTATGCAACAGCAACAAGACAGAGATTTGCTCGCTTTTTTCTTCTTACTTCAAGGATCCAGCGATCAAGATATCCAGAATCTTGGGTCAAATTTGTTCGCATTGGCGAGCAAGAAACTTGATGCAATTTCGCTACCCGTGCCGAGGATGGGAAGTATTATTGCACAAATGGCGCAGCTTGTGGTTTGGGGTGTCTTCGGCACCGTGCAAAATCCTATCGACGACGTGTGGAAAAATGCGTGGGTTTGCTTTCGGGCTTCGTTTGTGGAATTCAAATGGAGCGAAGTCAACGTTCCTGAACTGCTGGCAGCCTTGTACGTCCTCATTGTGAAAAATCGACACTTCGAGCCGGGAATGCTGCGCGGCATTGAGTGTCTGTGCATGATATCAAGGGACATGCAAGATGAATTGTTGACAAGCATTCCGTTGCAGCAATTGCTGATTCATTTTGGGTTTCAGATATTGAAGACTTCTGGTGTATTTTGTCGACCAGCGGCGAGGAAGCTGACTCTTCTGCTTCGTCAAACTTGCGAATTTTTCATCCGAAGTCCAGATATGTTTGGAAAGTACATGAATTTTGTCGTCCAACAAGTTGCCAGTGTGTTTGGCACCCAGTACGCATCCGCTGATGACAAGAGTGGACTGTTGGACGCTGAAGCTCGCGCAAATCTGGATTGGATCATTTTTGCGATCTGCAACAATATGGGGAGTGGCTTGGACAAGTACATCATTCACCTGGATCCAGTTGAAAAAGATTTGTCAACGAGTCTAGATAAACTCAACCTGCTCATTTCCAGTAGCCACAAGGTTGTCAAACGGAGTGGTTCATTGTCGTCTTCGCCGGGTGCGCTGCCACCTGCTAACGAACCAGTACGTAGACTGGAAAATTTGATGAAGAAAATCAACGGCACTGGGGATTTATTCCACCAACCCAGTCCACACATTCTGACCAGGTCTAGCCACAGTGATGCAGCTCGAAGTGCTGGATATTCGACTGGAGCTGCTTCTTCACAATCAATACGCCTGCAAATTGCGTTGGAAAGCATCGCTAAACTCCGCAAGGAACCGTTCTCCGCGTCAAGTGTTCGCACTCTGGCTACGTTGGCTCGTGTTCTGTTGTACGCAAACGCGACGGGATATGGAGACCAAACACAGTTTGACTGCGAGCAAATCAACGAAGCAGCTGCTCTTGCTGATGTTCTTGGAGAGGCTGGAGCCTTGGACTCCAACGAGTACGACCTGGGTTTGGGTGGGAATATGGATGAGCTGAGCATGCGATATCAGCAGGTATTCAACCGGAAGCCGCTTCGTGAGACGAAGATTTCTTTTGTTGCAGCCATGCACGAACGCCTCCTCTTTTGTCTCTGCACCGTGTTTTTCGAAGAAGCCAATGTGGACCCAAAACCAATCCAAGCGGCGGTTCTGTGTTTGAAGCGAGTTCTCAACACCGGTGATGGTCTTGCAGTCTTGTCAAAATTCAAAGACGGAGATCTCAAGCGATATCTGGAATCATTTGTACAATCATCAGCGTCATCTTGGACGGCATGTTCTGCTATCATTCACCAGCCCGATGCTCAGTTGACGATGACCAAGCAGCAGCATCTTAAGACATGGTCATCGGCTGGGAAGCTCGGGTTTTCGAAATGGATTTGTACGTTGACAGCGTTCTTGGCATCGGCGTCCCGTGATGAGATCATGAGTACCTGCGCCAATTTGTTGCAACTGCGTCCGGACTTCGCTGTTTTCTTGTTCCCTTACACAGTGTGGAATGCTCTTCGGAACCCTGCTGTCGACGCTCGGGTTACAAACGTTGTTCAAGAAGGCATTCAGCAAATTCTCCAGTGCGCACTACCAGAAAACGATTCCAGCTCTGCCAATTCACCAGCTGATGCCCAAGCTATGCAGTTGCTGATTCACACGATCAATTTCATGCGGGAGACGGAGAAAGCGGAGTTCGTGGAATCAAACGGGCGAGGCACTCGGGCTACCTCCAAATCTGTCAACAACAACACTCTGAACCAGTTGGCATATGGTTGCCTCGTTGACATCGACTTTCTGGATATTGCGGAGGCCGCGTTGAAAGTGAAGATGCCATACTCGGCGATGCAATACGTCGAGATGTGGCTAGAAGAACGATACGGTGGTTTACACGCAGCAGGCACTGTCCAGCTGAATGATCGTGCCCGATCCATCCTCATCGAGGCGTACAGTGCTGACAACAACATTGACGGTATCTACGGTGTAAACGATAGCAGAACGTTTCAATCCCAGTTGGTGACGTACAACAAAGAAAGCAACTACTCAAAAGCTCTGCCGTTATATGATGCATCTGTGCAAGTGCTTGGAGCTGAGTCTGAGCTGCTTAGCGGCATGATTGCCACTCTCGGACGTCTTGGGTATGATCATTTGCTTGACTGCCTGGTTCAAGGACAAGGCTTGACAAGCTCAGCTCCAAGTTCTGCAATGCCCAAAAAGTACGAATTGGCGTGGAAGAAAATGCAATGGGATGGACTGGACGAGCAACCGCTGAACCAATGTTCCAATGACTCAATCCTGTACCAATCGCTGAAGGCACTGGCTCACCAGGACTACGACCATTTGGATGAACTTGTGCGAGTTTCAAAATGCCGATCGTTGAGGAGTGTTGAACTGAGCCTGTATGGTATGGAAAGCACGAAAGACTCGCACACAGCATTGTTGGAGCTCCAGTGTATTCGAGATATCGAGAAGGTGGGAAATCTGCTATCCAAGCGCAGTGTCAAGTCCCGGGTCGCAGAAGGCATGATGAGTCCAATTGCTGACGACGCGAGTAATCCGAACGCGTTGCTGCAACTTTTTGACATCTGGCAGCGCCGCTTACGACAAGTGGGATCGGATTTTGACAAAGTGGAGCGCATTCTATCGCTCGGCGACGTTCTGGTTCAGCTTACTTCTATCTCTCAGAAAGAAGACGTGCTGTCTCGAGTATACTTGTCGATGGCGAGTTCAAGTAGAAAAGCAAATCGGATTGCTCTCGCGTACAAAGCGCTGATGAAGCTCGAAGATCTCGAGAAACGCGGGACTCTTCGTGTTGTTGATCGACTGCAAGGGCAAATGGAAAAAGCCAAGTTGCTCTGGAGCCAGCATGAAGCACGAAGTGCAATCTGGACAGCACAGCAAGTTCGGTCTGAGATTGTGCAATTAATGGAACTGCCGGAACGACAACGGAGTGCATCCGACGTCAGTGAGTTGTAGTCACTGCTGGTTTCGATTCTGACGTTGACAGGCAAGTGGTTGGCTTCTGAGCGCTCCGAGAGTTCTCAAGTGATTATTGAAGATTACTTCGGTCACGCGACACAAGTTGTAGAGGCCATGGATGTCACTGATTTATCAAAGCGCATCGACGATGCTGCAAAGGCACATATTGCGCTGGCGGATTACATGACGGATATGTATCAGCAAGTAAGCACTCGTGTGCGTTCGAAGGAATGGCTAGCACGTCGGCGAGTGGCAGAGGCACGGCAGCGGGAGCTAGAAGAGTGTTTGGCAATGAACCAAGCAAAGCAAATGGAAAATCGTGTGCATATCCACACTCTTAATAAGGAAGTGAAGTACGATACGGAAGAGCGAATGAAGGTCGAAGAATCAGTGGACCAGTTCTTGAATGGTGCACTGCAGAGTTTTGGCCGTGGCATGAGCTTATCTTCGCGTCCCGAGCTCGCGGCGATCTTCCGTGTCTTATCGCTCTGGTTCAGCAATCACAACAAGTCCAGTGTCAACAGCGTGATGCAAGAACACGTGATTGACGCAGTTCCTTCGTATAAGTTCGTGCCGCTCTCTTATCAGCTGATGTCAAGGATTGGCTCCAGTGGCGTCAACCAAGGGAATAGTTCATTTGAGCAAGCATTGCGCAGCTTGGTACTGAAGTTATGCAAGGATCACCCGCATCACGCACTTGTGCAGCTGATTGCGCTGAAGAACAGCGCTGACGTCGAAGGAAAAGGAGCGCTGGAGTTTAGAACGAACGTCGGCGATGCCAAGACAGAAAGCGCAAAGGAATACCTCGAAGAGCTGCGCCGCACAAATCAACGCGAGCTGCTCGAGTCGTTGGATGTGCTGAGCAACGCGTACGTTCAGCTTGCATTGTTTGACACACGGGAATATCACAAGCTTGGGAAGAAAATTCCGCTGTCAAAGGTGCCAATCACAACCGTCTTTGGTGGCACATCCCATCACTCGGTGACGTTTGACCAGTGTATGCGCGATCGAACTCGGCGCGGGAACCGCGCGGTCATGCCTGCTGTGCTGACATGCACCATTCCTCCGCGGGCAGATATGGACTATTCGAATGTCGTGTGCATGTCCTCATTTGAACCTTTGTTCTCGATTACAGATAGCGGTATCCACCGACCAAAAATCATCTATTGCTACGGATCCGACGGAAGACGATACAAGCAACTTGTAAAGGGCAAAGACGACACGCGACAAGATCTCGTGATCGAGCAGGTGTTTGACACCGTCAACCATTTCTTGGCAGAAGATCAAAACACCAGGAAGAGGAAGCTGCGGTTGTTGACGTACAAGGTGGTGCCGTTGTCTCCAATTGCGGGTGTGCTTGAATGGGTAGACAATACGATGCCATGGGGATCGTACTTGGTTGGCAGATCTGGCAAGCGAATCTCTGCTCACGAACGCTATCACCCGCATGAGTGGAAGCACGTGGACGCGCGAATGGCATTAAAAAATGCAACGAACAAGTTCGAGGCGTACCAAGAGATCGAAGCCAATTTCACTCCCGTCTTCCACCATTTCTTCCTCGAGCGATTTCCCGATCCAGCGATGTGGTACCAGCGGCGACTGGCATACATTCAGAGCGTTGCGGTCACGTCGATCGTGGGCTACATTTTGGGCATTGGTGATCGCCATTCTCAGAACATCTTAATCCACGAGGAGACTGCGGAGCTTGTCCATATCGATTTTGGCGTCGTGTTTGACCAAGGAATGGCACTTTTCACTCCGGAAACGGTCCCGTTCCGTCTCACACGTGACCTGGTAGATGGTATGGGCGTGTCTGGTGTCGACGGTGTGTTCACTCGATGCTGCGAGGCCACGCTTCAGCTGCTGCGCAAGAAGAGCGCGTCCGTCGTTACGATTCTCGAAGTATTTGTGCACGATCCACTGTATCGGTGGACATTATCACCATTGAAAGCGTTGCGAATCCAAGAAGAACACACGAGCAATCGCCGCCATGTGCGACAAAACGGCGCCGATGAGAGCGGCTCCAACAGCGCCAGTCAAGAATTGGGCGCGAACAACGATGCTGCAGCGCGTGCACTCATCCGAGTCAAGCAAAAGCTGGAAGGATACGAAGATCCGAATGGCAATGCTTTGAGCATCGAAGGCCAAGTCAAGCAGCTCATCAGCGTTGCTCGTGACCAGCACAACCTCTGCAACCTCTTTCCCGGCTGGGCACCGTGGCTGTAACGGGTTGGCGAGGTTCCATGTTGGCCTTCACTCGAAGAATAATGCTCAATGGACTGACTACACAGAGGCATGTGACTATCGGCAACAATCAAAGTAATGTTTTGGGGCGGTCTGACTTATCCGTGTGATCGCTATGTCTTGTGATCCCAGCAAACCGCTTTCGAGACTCTACAACAGGTTTTCGCGCTTCATGGCGTGGTATTGCGCCGGCACTTCCATCAGCGCGTACATGACAAAGACCAGGTCCTCATCTTCGTTGGGGAACTTGGAACGTGCCTGTTGCAGCAGCTGCGTGTAGTTGACGAATTGGAAGTTGTCAAAGCGGCGCTGCGGCAAGTGGTCGTCGAACTTGGTCAGCGCTGGCTGCATCTCACAGACAGGAAACCAACCACACGCACGTCAGCGCATGCTTATCAACCAACGGCAGGTTAACGCGTCGTATTCAACGCACCCATGGTCCGTCGCCAACACCAAGCACCACAATGGCTGCCACACACAAACAGACGCACAAGAACATCTTTGAGAACCATAAGCAACCCTCAACACAGGCGAATCTGTCGCTGGCTGACCGATGGGATGGTTGGCGGCCTCCACAATCGCTGCAATGGTGTCGCGTTCGCACTCGGGGGTCAGGTCGCCATTAGCAGCAATGATGAACAGCAAATGGAAGCTCTTCTCAGCCTGCTGCGCCAGCGCAATGGTCGCACGAATGGCTGGAGCGAGGTTGAAGGGCCCAGCCATCGACACGTACGGCGTGCGGTTGCGATACTGCTGCAGCGCATCCCGGAAACCTCGGCAACCAGCAGCAGCGGGCGTCAACGAGAACACGCTCTTGCTTGTCGTCGTAGCATCACCGAAGCCGTACACAGGGATGCACTGATCGTCGTCGAACTCGTTCATGACGCGTCCGATGCGGCTCATGATCTCCTCGTACGGGTTGTCCAGCGCACGGTTCGGGTCGATCGTATGCAGCGATCGGCCATGGAACGAGACCTCGCCCTGTGTCTGCCCATTCAGCGGTGTTATTCTCATCGTCCTTGCCGTCTACGAGCTGATGAGGTCGTACCTGGTTGGCAGCTGTGTAGTCAACCTAGCGGAACACAACGCCATTTCATCAGACACCGATCAAGGTCAAAAAAGGCCGCGCACGCGCAGCCGCTATCGTGACAGATCACGGCTGAGCTCACCGCAAAGACGACGTTGGAAGACTCCAAGCTCATGCCCCTGCATTATGACGATGATGATGATGATGATGAGCAATGATGGCAACAAAACATCCCACCGTCGTGGTCGCTCTCACCGCAACGCAGCCTGGATTTCCTCTGCCACAACCACCCAAGCTCAGCTCGACCGTCCATTGCGTCAACTGGCACACTCGGAACATGGGAAATTGGCACGCACCGAAGCTCTGGAACTCGTCTGCATTGGCGCGTGAGGTGCCATCCTGGGTCGTCGTCATTGGCGTCGTCATTGGCGTCGCCATCGCTGCTGAACTGACGCCACACCACCGCGGCAGTGTGGCCCACACTAACTGAGACGAACTTTTCACACGAATCTGAAGGTGTGTCCATTGTCGCATATTGTGTGTAAATCCCATTCGCACAGATCTAGCTCAGGTGCAAAAGTCGCCGACATCGATGTGTACTAGCGACGGCAGCCACACTTTGAACGATGCCGCAGCTCGGATGCACGGATGCGCGCGTGGACCCCGTCGCACTGATTGCACCATCATCGGGTTTTGGAATAGTCTGGTCGTCGCCGTTGCAGTCGCCTTGGTGCTAGTGCGTCGGTAGATTCCAAGCACGAAGCATTTCACTTCGCCGCCGGCAAATCGAACACCGATCAGCATTGCTAGGAACCCGACCAATACGCTCAGTACCATGCTCACTATCAGCTTCATCAGGCCTTGGATGTAGTAGTTAACACCGTCCATTTTCAGTCCCAAGCGCGCCACCAGCACGATGAACAGCAGTGACAGCCGCACGCGTGACGTCAGGATCGACACAACCCTCATGAACTTCACCATGGAAAGCAGCGACATGGCGAGCTCGATGCCCAAACGCACGAACCACGTCAAGCTGAGCAGCACCAGAAACTCGGAGATCATCGGCTCCTCCTTTTTTTACTGTGCTGAGCTAGAAAGTGTGCGTCCTTCGGTAGGTGGAAGCGGAACATCAATGGGACTGTTCCAAGCGCCATAATGATGACAGCATTCATCGACAACAACCGCACGCCCTGGATGTCGAGGTACAACGCGACAATTCACGTCAACCGCTGCAGGCGGTCCTTGCGTCACGTCTGGACGATGTGGCGGACGTTTCGCATCGCCACCACGGCTCCAATACAGTTCAAGACGACGCCTGGTGACCACATGCTAATCCAAAGTTGGCGCAGATCCTTGGATGTGGATTTCAGTCGCGTTTCCAGCTTGTTGAGTGGTTCTACCCAGCAACGTGTCGAGATGTTGAGAAAGCGAGTCTCCAAGGAGTTGTAGCACACCAGCGACTTGCGCAATGGCTGCAAGTCCTCGCTTGTTGGACTCAACTTCGACGATAAGCGCATCAGCCCGACGCTCAGCACCAGGGGTCGCCAGTACACCGCCGGACCGAGGTACGTGAAACTACTACTCGCCCGCGAATCCGTCAGGTACTCGCCTGGGTTGGTCACTGACCCAATAGCAGCGTTCATTTGATCGTGGATCGTCTCCACGATCTGCAGTGCCTCGTTGACCGTGCTGTGCAGTTTGCGCCACATTCTTGCCTTGCCATCGGTCGCGTTAACTCCGAGAGTGCTCCAGCCAAAGAAGCAGTGAGCGGAATCCTTCATCATTTGCTTCCCATTCTCAAGTTTGAGCAGACTGAAAAATGTGGTGGACTTTTCAAGCATGATGGCCGCCAACTTCGTCTCGACTGTGCACTTGGAGAATCGCGATCAAGTGACGGATCAGGACGTACGATTCCCCATGATTGGGCTTCCCAGTCTCACGAGAGAGTCCAAACGCTACTCGGTTGCCAGTGATGGTTTCTCCAACCACACAGTTTACCATCATCTACTGTTGGAACCAACGTGGCTGGATCGTCCGGGTCCTCCATGGACATGAACACGAGATGGCTTATCACGGGCTTCTTCTGGAGCGTCATTATCCATACCGTCTGCGTCATTTGAAGACATTTCTTCCATACAGAGCAACAACGAGGCGTCCGGACGTCGTGACGGACTGTCAGGTCCCCACACTCGTTCTCCAAGCTTGATTAAGCTCATGCTATCGTTTAGTTCGTGGTTGCGATACCACGCGGCGATCCGCAATTCGTGCTCAAACCAGTCTTCGGCATAGCCTGTGCCTTCAGACGCGCGTCGCTCGGACAGTCGACCCCCCCCCAATCGTGTTGTGCGTGAAGTCGAACTTGAAACCATTGAAACCAGCGTACGGCGCCCCAAGCTGCCTTAACTCAACCACCAGCGTCTTGTTGTCGTCTTCAAGCCATGCCTTGAGAAAGCTGTAGTGCGAATTGGTACGCGAATGAAGATACGCCATGTGTCGCGGTGAGCTTCCCTGCAGCATCGAACCGGTCATGGGACGGTCGCGCTTGAGGTTTGTCGCTGACAGCGTCCATTGTGTCATTTTCGATCCCCACAAAGTCTTTCTTGTCGTCGAGATGTTGCCGATGGCCGGCACCGCTCGTGATGAGCGTGTCATGACTGAGAATGTCGTCCAGCACGTGCGAAATGCTAGCTGTGACGTTGACGGCGTCCACGGGGTTGTACAAGTTGTTCACCACTAGAGCTCGCCGCAACATCCACCCAGCAAACACGGTGATGTAACACCGCAACAAGATGAGCTCAGACCCGAAGCATGATTCAAACACCGTCACTCCATCATTTATGTGCGCGAACAGATCTTTGTCGTCCCAGACGTTGCTGGTTGTGATGCCATCGCCGTAGTATTGCAGCATGCGATGAGATTTGAGCGCTGCCGTTGTCCGTTGTGACGCCAACTACGTCGTCAATGAGCGCTGGGTACGAGATGATAGCCACGTTCTTGGTCGGATTGCCTACGACCTGACTACGGCCCAACGCGCCTGCACGACAACAATGACGATTGCACACACACACGCTTGGCCCAGTGGCTTCCAACCGCGGTCGTCAGAGCGCGCACCGGACTTGCTGGTGCTCGCTCCTCGAAGGACCTCGGTGATGGCCAACCCAACGTTGCCGAGATGAGTGGGCGGGTGAAGGATTGCCTCACGGCCTGCTGAACAACAGCGCGTCCAAACTAAACCGTTCTCTTATCATGGCATGACTCATTGTGCGCAAACGTTCTACGAGGGGTTGCTAGGCCGCAACTTGGAAGTGGCTGATCTGGATTTCCTCGCCCACGTCAGCGTAATCGCCCTGGAAGCGCTGCAGACGGAAGTCGTACCACGAAATGGGACGATACGTTGGCTTGGCGTCCACCACCAGCGGCTGCACCACACTCGAATACGCCGGGTTGTAAAAGAACGGCGCCGAAAAGCGCTCGCGCGTGCCGTTGGCCAGCACGCGGTGCAAGGGGGCCTGGAACTGATCGTTGGACCAGACCTGGAGCATGTCGCCAATGTTGATCACAAACGTGCCTGGTTTGGGTGGAATGAGGACCCATTGGTTCGTGTCGCGATGCAGCACCTGCAGCGACGCGACGTCGTCGTCCTGCAGCAGCACCGTGAGCGCCCCGGCGTCCGTGTGGTGGTGCACGGCCATCGTGCTCTCAGGCTGCGGCGCCACAGGATAATAATTCAGTCGCAGGAAGCTGGCATTCGTGCGACGTTGGTCTTGGTTCCGGTCCTCTTGCGCAGCGTGCGCGTGGTCGAAGAACTGATCGAAGCACGTGAGCTCCTGATCCAGCGCCAGCGCAAACAGCATGAGCAGGCGCCGCGCGACCTGCTCCATGCGGGCGAAGTACGTCATCATCTCGTGCTTGAACGCCGGCAGCGTGTCTTCATCCAGCCACTGGTTCTGGTCCTGCAGCATGCGCGTCGGGCTGCCGGATGGCGTGACGGGCTCTGCTGGCCCGTTCTCGTGCTCTCCAGCAAAGTCCAGTCCTTCCTTCCAGTCCGTCTGGTTCTTGGTCAGCTCGTCGTCAAAGTATCCGCGCGAGTTGTTGGCCGAGCGCTTGATCGTGGCTTTGACGTGCTTGGGCAGGTGGAAGAACGCGCGCATGGCCGTCTGGAACTGCTGCAGCTCGGTCGCCGTCACGCCATGGTGCGCGATGTAGAAGAAGCCCCACTCGGTTGCGGCTTGGCGCAGCGTCTCGACGGTCGGCTGGAGCTCGTCCATGTGTTGATGGACATCGGCGTCGCTGGCCAGGCTCATCAACAGCCCAATGTCAACGACGGGGACCGCCAGCTCCATCGTCATTTTATATTACAAATCGATCGCGATCTGCGCGCTGTGCCACGGCTTCAAAACTGATCTGATGATCAGTCAACGAACCGAGTGCCATCATCAACTGTGAAAACCAAACGCAACATCGGGAGCGTCACTGTGAAATTTGAACAGCAATTTCGTAAATTCAACGTGGATTACACGTTCTGTTGACGTCAACGTGGTGCATGTACAGTAGGCGACAAAACAGTATGACCCCCCCCCCCCACACACATTGGGTTTGAGCGACAGCTTCCACGTCGAAAACATACCAAGCACCCGGCCCACTTCACCCCTACCCGCTGGGTGCATCCGTGGGATTTCACGCCCTTTGATTCGCCAAAATGCCACACCATCGTGCGTTGATTGGCTCAAATATTTTTGTTGTGTCCCTTAATGTCTGACCTCGGCGGCGGTTGTGATGACCAGGACCGTCAACGATGGTGCATTGGCCGAGCGAGTGCGTGACGGCGACCCATTCCGCCTTCTTCCGCCGTCGCTGCGTGTGCCATCATTTGTTTGAGCCCCACCAGCGGGTGTGCCCTGCGTGATTGATTGATTGACTGGTTGAATCCGCGCTCCATCCATCTCTGCATCCATCATGGTCATTCGCACGGCGTGGAATGTCGGCGCCGGCCTCGTGCACCGCCGGTTGGCCAAGGGATCCATCAAGCCGGGCATGGGCGTGCTCTATCCAGCGGTGTGGCGCGCTCGCCCGGGCTTCCTCGACTGCGACATCAACCTCCACCTCAACAACGCGTCGTATCTCTTCAACATGGAGCTCGCTCGCTGGCACTTCTGCGCGTACGTACTCACGTTGAGGCCTGGCTCTGAGTGACTGACTGACGTGTGCGCATGTGATGGCTGCGTTGCAGTGTGACAGGCATCCTCGACTTCGCGGTGACCAACCGCCGCACGTTCTTGGTGGCGTCCCAGGCCATTCGCTATCGCTACGCGATCCAGCCGTTCCGGCCGTACGAGATCCGTTCGCAGGTCGTGTACTGGGACGACTCGTGGGCGTACTTCCTGCACCAGTTCCAGTGCCCCACGACCGGCAAGTTGTACGCGGAAGGCCTCACACGCGCAGTTGTCAAGCAAGGCAACGAGCGCGTCGCGCCAGAGCAGCTGTACGCTGAACTTGGCGTGTCGCTTGACCCGCCGACCAAGATGCCAGCCATCGTCGAAGAGTTCTTGGCCTGGGACACCGCGTCCAAGGACAGCATGGAAGCAGCGACCGAAGTCGGTCAAATCGAGTCGGCGTCGCGTCCTCGCGGGCTCTGGGCAACGCTCACGCGCTCCATGAACTTGCCGTTCTCCTCTTAGACGTCCCCGAGAAGGATCGCGTCACAACCAGACGCCTCCCCTCGGTCAAATAAATTCAAAATGATAAACGTTAGGTATTCCACTGAGTTGATGTTTGTTTGATGATGATTTCGCTAATAGCTAATACTTTTTATCGGATGACGCTCGGGCAGTCATGAGGCAGGTGTCTAAGGCTGCTCCGGGTCTGGATCTGGTTCCTGCTCGCTGTGTTCTGCTTCGACGGGGTCGTTGCCCCTGTTGCCGGCATGGTTTCGGTTGCCGACATGGTCGTTCTCGTCATCGCTCACTGCTAGTGATGGTGGCAACACTTGTAGCAACTGGACCAGACGGCGCTTGAAGCGTTCGCAATACAGCTCCGGGTCGACAGCTGAGATGCCGGTCGGTGATTTGCCAATCAGCACTTTGCCGTAGCGCTCCAGCTGCTTCTCAAGGTCCCATTCCTGGAGAATGTCGATGATACCGACGAAGTACACTTCGTCCGTCACCAGGTTATCTTCGCCAATGGGAGCCAAGTGGAGGCTGCCATTCACGGGGTGATCGGATGCTCGCTGCGCTTCAACGGCTGCTCGCAACCATGGTTCGCGACGTCGGCACTTGTGGATACCCACCAGCAACGAGTAGTCCATGATCCCCATCGATTTGAGGAAGTCAGCGTCGGATGCTAGTTGCGCATAGAGGCTTTCGCCTAGCTCAGGTGCCAAGTGCAGGTGTCGCTTGAGGTCCATGTCTTTGAGAATAATATCGGGGCGATGCAAGTGGTACGGGAACTCGACTGGTTCCTGGACTTCCGAGTACGGATACTGGGCATTGCATTCTGAGCACGTCACAGTCTCACCCACCTGCAACGGCTTGGCCTTGCGATCGACCCACGATCCCTTAATGTCGTACTTTTCCGAGATCGTCGCCGCATGGTTGGCGCTATGCAGCACGTTCGCCATGACGACGAAGTAGAAGTTGCGACCGTAGAGACGAATGCGATGACAGCCAAAAAAGCGGATGATCCGAGACTTGGGATTCCGGCGGATGTAGTCCGCGTACTTGGGCACCATCCGGACCAGTTTTCGGCATTCTTTCTCCTTCATGCTCTTCACAATGAGCGAATTGTCTCCTGAAAAGAACATGAACGCTCCGCTTGAGCCAGCACTCACTCGCTCTTTGGCCGTGGCGCGGAACGACGCCAAGTACATGTCGTCAGTCAGCCCGAACGCGGTGCGAATGGATCGGAACTCGTTGGGAGCATAATCGACAAATACTTTGGGCTTTGGATCATCGATACGACGCGGTTGACTCAGAGCCGTGGCAGTGCGACGGAAGCCAGCGAAGACTGGTGACGATCGGTTGCTTTGCAGCTCAATCTCGCTCTCAAACAGCTCGAACGGCACGTGCGTGACTGGATAGAGCGAAAACCGTGTTGGAAGACTTTGACGTGAGTGGTGGTGCTGTGCTGGGATCTGGAACTGGTCGGGATGGAGCTGATCAAGATGCTGGTGGTGAGCTCCATGCGGACGCGCCGCATGACAGAAGCCGTGCGTATCCAAACCATCTCTCAGCATTGAGAGCGGCGATCCGGTCATGTGCATATGCTGGACGCCTGTCAAGATGGAATTGGTGGCCATGATCGAATCGCGCTCGGCACCGACCATCAGCTCTTGCGCCGGAACATGCGCGCTGGCGTTGCCTGACTTGTCGATAGCCTTCGTGATGCCGCACACCGTGTAATAAATGATCTCACGCTGCAGCGTCTCGTCGTTCTGCGATGCCCATTCTTCAGCTGACGATAAGGAATCCGAACGAGCTGCTGCGGGGTTTGTCGGCCCTGTAAGCGTTGGCCGACCCAGCAGCGTCATGTGCTGTTGCTGCAGCATGTGATGCTGGTTCAGCGCCGCTGCTTCCATCGAATTCAAACTGGTTGAGCTCATATGCTGCGTCTCCACTTCACTGAGAGACCCTCCTTCATCGGACTCGCGGTGGATGTCCTTGCAAAACACAGCACAGCAACTCCTGTTCACACTCAGCCAGACAACACACACAAAGTAGCCCTTCCCAGTGAGCAGGAAGTGGAAGATCGCATCGAGAACGTTCAAACTGCCGGTGCTTGAGTCTGTCGCGTCCTTATTTGCCTTGAGCCCGTCGTTCGAGACCATTAAACTCTGCAGCGCGTAGTCACTTGAACGGTACACGAAGAAGATGACAAGTATTACGACCCACGAGGCGTTGAGCGTGTGCACGTACACGGTCATGCGACGCATCATGCGCCGACGTGCCTTCAGTGCAATGACCGTGCCGCTGTTGGACCGCCACCACCCCATGACCAGAATCACCTGTGCAGCCACGACCATGAGCACGATGAACGCGAAGAGCGTGCCCCAGTAAGCGAGGTTCAGCTGCTGCCATTGGCGCACGCGTTGGCGCTGTTCTTCTTCCGACGAGTACGACGCCAACATGGGGAAGACCAAGCTCACGGTGCGACAGATCTCGACGGCGCTCAAGCCGTACGCCTCCTCGACGCCCTTGGAAAGCACGACCAGCGGGACAATGACGGCGATGACGATGGACCCAGACCAGACCATGACGTGGTAGAGCTTGAGCTGACTCTTGTAGTTGGCAAACGGGTTCGTGACGGACACAAACAAGTGGAAGATGGCGGCGCCGAACCAGCCGACACTGGCAAGTAACAGGAACATCTCCATGGCGTTGATGATGCTGCACGACTCGAACGTGATGGGTTTGCACGCCGCCGGTGGGCGCGCCGCAAGGTCGCGTTGGAAATGCGACGGCGGTGACTGTTGCAGCAATAGCCGCCGATCCCGTGAGACAGCACTAGCTCCAGCCGTGCCGTTGGAGCAGTAGATCATCACATGCACCAATGCCAGCAGCGCGAGCCCGACCTCACACAGCGCGACGTACACGAGCAGCTCGTTCGGATGGCGTCGGTTCTTGGGCTGCAATAAATACGAGACCACGATGGTCAATCCAGACACAAAACTCAACAGCGACCCAATGACAGCTGGCGCCAGCGGCTGCAGCTCCTGGGGCACGAGGAACGCCATGCCGAAGCAGACACCAAACAGCGCCGTGGCGCTGCACCAGAAGCACAGCCGCCGCAGCAGGATGGCGCGCTCGCGCTGCCACCACATCTTGAGGTCGTCGTCGCTGTCGTCGCTCGACGACGACGTCGCCGTCGACAGCGGCTTCTTGGTTCGGCTGCGCAGGCGCCAGCGACCGCGCCACGAAGCGCGACCGAGCACCTCGTCGGGTTTCCTCGATGCGTCGCCAATGGGTGTCTTGGGCGGCGACGTCATGGCCGGCGTCGGCGGTGGCTGCGCCGCTCCATCGGCGCCACTGTGGTCCTCCGCGGCTTCAATGTGTAGGGGCGCCACTGTCGTAGCCGCCGTAGTGGTGGCAGCGGTGGCGGAGGTGGTGGTGGTCGCTTCCTCTCGTAGAGCATGATAAGGGTGCTGGGCGTCTGTGTCCTCCGTGGCGGCCACCAGCGAGCTGGACCACCGCGGCGCGGAGGAGCCGAACGTTGGCGGCGCCATCGGTGGCGGAGGCGGCGGCGCCCGGGGCCGCATGCGCGTTCGCCCCGGTGCCGCGCGCTCCATGTCGGGCGCCGCAGCAGTCGGTTGCGCTTCGGGCATCACGGCAGCAGAGCGATGATCACAAGAACAGCGGGCGCGCTCCAGCGCTTCGCCCTTTTCATTCACTTTTCCGCAATGCCGAAGCATCGCACGCAGAGAGCGCCAAGCAGGAGCCCAGCACACTGCTGCTGCCACTGCAGTGCACCCGTCAACGGCACCAACGCTGAGCTTGAAGTGGAGGTGGCGGAGCAAAGCTAAAACCAGGCGCGGGGTAGGGCAGCAACAGGGGTACACAAGCCCACGTTTCTCGCTTTCCACTCTTTTTCCACGGTTTTTCCACAACGGCAGCATCGCGCGATTGGTCGAAATGGGTTCGCTGCGCGCGCTGATTGGGCCACTGCGTTCCGTAGTGTTCGTCCATGGATTCGAAATTCCAGGAGGCTGGTGGAGTCGCACATTCGAGGATTTCTGCCCTTTGGGGCCAGCGGTGGCTCAGCCCCCAGTGCAGTG
Organism: Lagenidium giganteum; assembly: GCA_002286825.1. Classification (NCBI taxonomy): domain Eukaryota; phylum Oomycota; class Peronosporomycetes; order Pythiales; family Pythiaceae; genus Lagenidium; species Lagenidium giganteum. Next base: position 28,667 of record NSDO01000045.1, on the reverse strand, counting down.
GCGGCCGGCCACCGTAGGCCAACGTGACGGACGGATGGGGACCTGGTTGCTTGGTCGCGTGTCCGTGCGCGGGAATAAGCCACTTTGAATATGCTGAAGCTCACTGGTTTGTTGGGTGCGCATGGCATGGATGCATCAGACATGCAACAAGTCACTCAATCAGTCGCCGATCCAGGTGACGCGGAAGGCGGTGGTTTGTTGGTGAGGAGCCGCGCCAATGATGCTCGGTTGTGCATGAGTTTGTGCGGCTCCCAGCCGTTCGGGTTCACACGCGTGGGTTTGGATCGGATATGCTGTGAGTTGAGGATCTCTCTTTCTCGCTCTGATGGTCATTCGTTCCGACCATTCCATCGCTCGTGCGATGCCATTGCTACGACGGTGGAGCAATGCGCAATGTATGCATTGAATGCACAGCACGAATCACGACACGGCATGAATCGTGAGCACCCGATGACGTGATGACTTGGCATTTGTATACCGGATGGAAAGAAGTGGCGCGCGGCATGGCACAGGATTCCTATTTCTTCGAGAATCTCGCGGAATCAGCGCACCACGTTGCCGACCCAAACTTGGCTTCGGCACGCTGGATGCAGCGCACCCTGACGCACGGAAAATGCAGACCCTGCGACCACCAAAGATCTCGACAAAGCCCGCATCATCGTGTCTTCTTCCGCTCGCACCAACCATGATGCCACACACGAGATTCCAGCGTCCTGTTGGACGTCGCACACTGCTCAGGTGATCGCGGTCGTGGTGTCCCCAAGGGTCGCGTCAATGCTGAACCGTTTTGTCCGACAAGTGCCGAGTCTGGACTTCGGCTGCTGCGTGGAGTCGTGCTGACCAGCTCGCCAGCGCAGCATCGCCCCCCCCCCCCCCCCCCCCCCCCCCCCCCCCCCCCCCCCCCCCCCCCCCCCCCCCCCCCCCCCCCCCCCCCCCCCCCCCCCCCCCCCCCNCCCCCCCCCCCCCCCCCCCCCCCCCCCCCCCCCCCCCCCCCCCCCCCCCCCAACGCACCACCAGTGGTCCACCGCCTCGGCTGGCTGCAACCAATCCTTGCGCTTTGGAATGGCAGTGTGGGATCGAAGCGAGCACACGCATGCAGTCAGCAGACAGATGAAAGGGGGCAGTGCGTGGGCTCTGATGGTTGCGAGCTCGTCCTGGTCGTTCACATCACCGCCGCTATATAGCTCTCTCTCTCTCTCTTGTGAGCGCCATCAACTTGGCACACCTCAAGGTTGCCTTCGAAGGTTCTCAGACCTTGTACGAGCAGTATTTGCGGCAGAGCTTGACTCAGCTGGCCGACGCGTCGGTGCTCCTTCCAATGACGACGGTACATCGCATGGAGGCTTGGATTCCTTGCCACCAGGCGACGACTTGCTGGACCGAAATGCTTTCCAATCGCACGCACAGCCCCACGCCACGCATAGACAGCCTGCAAGCGTGGACCAGTGGCGCAGGGTCGTCAGTGTGCACCCATGATCGCCGAGCGTGCAGATTCCAGCAATGCGAGAATCCTCTGACGACGGTGACGCTTCGTGGCACGAGCTGGGAGCTGTAGACGAGGCTGCCCGTCGCGTTGTCTTGGAGCTGGGATTGCCGTGGAACATGTTCCAAGTCGTCGGAAGTTCCACTATGCGAATCGCGAAGAAGATCGCACATGACGCCATTGCACGTGTCCGCCCTCCATTTCTCACCGCACGAACAGTGTGATTACCGTGGGGAAACACAATTCTTCCCAAACACAATTCTTCCCGACAGGTGGCTGCGCTGGCAGTGGCTGTGCAAGCCTTGGATCGTGGGCCACGATCCAAGAATGTGGGCTGGTGTTCTCTGCTGCATGCATCCCTTTGTCGTGTCTCCAATGCTTACGGGTAGCCACAGCAATTCAACGTGACTCAGTTCGAGAATTGTTTGGTCGGACAAGATCTTGCTACACGACCAAAGAACACGAGCGACTCCTCGAGAGAACAAATCGATGCGGGAAGGTGACGATGATTTCATCACAGCAGCGCCGCAACCGAGCATGGCACCTAAGAATGAAGGAACATTCTCCCACGCACACTTGGCTGCCGTGATTCTTAACGACCCAGTCAGATTCAACAGCAACGAAAACAAAAAACTTGATCAGCAACGCAACCGCCGCCACCAAGCTCCCACTCAACGAATTTGTAGGTGAATGAATCTGCTTGATCACCAAATCCTTGTCTTCGCTCATGGAGCAGCTCGTCGCTTTGCTGCTGAATCTGCGCCTCCATGAACTGTCTGCCAACATTTTCATTCAGTTCATCCCTATGTAGCAAGCAACCAATGCACTGACCGCCGACAGTACATCCACCTCCCACACTGCAATTAATTGCCAATTCGGCCACAGCGAACAGTCGCGATCCCCAAGCGCAGCATGGGCCAGAAGCACGCCAAAGAACGCGCGTTCGATGGCGTGCTGCCCGCCACCGCCACCGCCAATGCCGCCACCGCCAGCGCACGACCGCTGGTGTCTTCATGTGCAACCCAAAAACCGCAAGAGCCTGCGGCAGCAGCGGCCGCACCTTCGACCGTGCAGCCGTTGTCCGCCGTGCCTCCGCATGCACTGCTGTCGCCGGATGCCAGCGATTCCAGCGACCGCTTTGTCGTCCCCGAGAGCGTGCGCAGGTCGCAAACGGTGGTGGCATATGAGCACGTGTGCTCCGAGATCCTCCCGGCCTTCCTGTACGTGAGCAACCTCACGGTCGCCCAGGACCGCGACGCGTTGGCGGCCGTCGGCATCACGCACGTGGTCAACTGCTGCCCTGAAGTGACGACCGAGCCAGCGCCAGCCGCGTTGCTGCCCACGCTGTCGCTCGCTGTCCGTGACGGTGTGCAGGAAGACCTGCTGCCGTTCTTCTACCAGGTCACGCACTTCATCCGCGAGTGCGAGGCCACTGGACGCGTCCTGGTACACTGCCACCAGGGCATCTCCCGGTCGTGTGCATTCGCCATCGCGTACGTCATGTTCGCGCAGCGCGTGGGCTACCGCGACGCTGCGGCGCTGGTCAAGGCCCGCCGCACCATTTCAAGCCCCAACGCCGCATTCACGTGCCAGCTGCTGGAATGGGAACGCCTCCTGACGGTCGCTGCCACACAGACGCTGCTGTATCGCTGGGCGCCACACGCTGCGCATGATCCGACCACGTGGGTGCTCAAGCGATGCGACGTGCCTGGCACACGCAAGCCCATCGTGTTTGCTGACGAGGTGCCACTGGATGAGGCGGCATCTGCGGACTGCAACCCGTCGCCGACGCACGTGACTCGTGCACAGCTCTGGAGCCGCGGCTTGTTCGTGTTCCAGCGCGGTGACAATGTCGTCATCTGGACGGGTCCTACGCATCAAGCGCATCCTGAAGACGCAAAAGTCCCGACACTGGTGGCGCAAATGGTGGGATTGCACACGCAGCTCATTGAGACGGTGGATGCGGACAGCGTCGACTTGATTTATGAGACTGGAGACAGCTCAGCGCTCGTCGATATGCCAACTGAGCTGTGGGCAGACTATCAGCGTGAGTTGTCGTGGGCAGAGACGTCGGCGACGGCTTCAGCTAGCCCTACGACCGACACGATCACTGCAGCGGATCTCGAGAGAGCGAAACCACAGCCCAAGCCACTCTTGTTGCTGTTGGAAGACTCGGCCAGATATGCGTGGGAGGTGCTGAAGTCGTACAACTCCGACGACCTGACATGCGAGGACGCGTTCCTGCTGGTGCCGCCGGTCGTCTCAGCTTCCACCACGTTGTACTTGTGGAAAGGCAGACAATGTATCATTCTTACCAGCTGTATCATCGCCGCAGCACGATCGTGGCTTGCCAAGAGGACCACGCTAGCGATTAGCGTCGCGGTGACGATCAAACTAGTCCGTCAGGATGCTGAGCCCGAAGAGTTTTGGACGTTGTTTGAGCAGGGATACTGATAGAACGACGTCGCTCAGCTTGTTATCCATTGAACACGGTTTTGTTTTGAGTGACGACAGTCGAACGACGACGCATGCGCGGAAGCACACAATGACATATTAAATTATCCCTGGACTCGGGTTTCTAAGCTGCGCTCACACAAGGAAACTCACAGGACTGGCGTTGCCTTTGGCGTGGGCCTCCTGCGCGCTCTTGATTCGGATGTCTTTGAGCAAACATGCCACGGCCTGCAGGACCCAGATGATTATGAGTAGATCGGTGATATGGAATGCAGCGGGGATCGTGCTTACATCCGAGAACGTGATCGCATCGTGGTGGAACGGATCTACTGTTGTTACTAGCTGCTCGATGTCGTCCTCCGTCTGCATTGCATCAGCACGCCACCATCAGAAACCAACAGTTAAAGCGCGAGATAGTGGGCCCAACGTACACGTTTCGGCGCAACAACGTGCACGAGCTGTCGGAATCGATCCTGCGTTGATATCGATGCGACTTGTCAGAACCGATCAAATTCACGCACCACAAAGAATGCGTACCCGATCGATGATCCCCACACGTTCTGTATCGTAGCCGTCAAACAGCTGACGGAAACACTCGAGCAGCTTCAGGCGGCCTTGCAATTGGTAGTCGTACAGCAATTTCTCGAACGTCACGTATGGCAGCGTCAGACCGGAGGGTGGCGCCTTAGTCTTGGCCTTGGCGTATCCTGGCGTGGTCTGCTGTGATGCATGGAATTGCTCCGCTTTCTTCCGCACGATGCGTAACAACACAGCACTCTGCAACACGAGAACATCACAGCTACATCAATCAAATTGACGACGACAACGACTAGACCATCCATGCCACTCGATGCGCCGACGTACATCTTGGGGGTCGTACAAATACGTCAACATCTCTTGCCACTCTTGCTCGTTCAATAGGTTCTGGATGCGATTCTGCACCAACGCCGCGATCGCAGTTTCTTGCTTGAGCGGATACTTGGCCTGAAAGTACGCGCGCAACAGGTCGAGCAGCGCTTGCTGCAGCTTCTTCTTGATAACAACAAAGCCTTCGTCCACGTGGTTCTGTAGCAGCGCAAGGAACGCGGCGGCATCGTTCGATTGCATTTGGTACTTCTGACAGCCCTTCCAGATTGCACATGCATAGTCAACGATCAACACGTGCAGGCCAAACCGTTGGTTCAGATATGTGTACATATGCTGTTCGACAGTCTCACGAGGTGCGCCGGTCGCCGTCGTGTGCTTGTCGTACTTAGCCTTGGACGCCAGGATGCAGCCCAACAAGTCGATCAACTGTTTGTAAGTCAACGAGCGAGTGCTGTCATTGGTGATCACCTTGTTCGTCGGGGATTTCTTGCTCGGTGACGTCCGTAGAGTCACCGGCGCCGTGGAAGCACCGCCAATTGCCTTGGTGCTACTTCCTGGTGGCCCCACAGCGGCTGACGCCGACGAGTTCTCTAGTCGTTTCCGCCGCCGCCCAGCACTTCCAGACGTGGTAGCAGCGCTTGTGGCCGCCGCAGATGTATTATCAATCGGAATGTCTAGCTTCGTTTTCCGTTTGAGAGACGCGTTCTCGCGCGCCAGCGACCAATTTTCCTCCTGCAGTGCCTCGCGCTCGGATTGTTCGCGCTGGAGCTTGGATTGCGCAGCCTCAAGGTCACGCTCGAGAGTCTCGGCTACTTCCAGCAACGTTTTCATCTGTTGCTTGACCTGCGCATTGGCAGGCGACTTGGCAGGCGAGTCCTTTGTAGTGCCACTGGTTGCTGTTCCTACTAGCGCCGCTGTCAACAATTCTTTCTGTAGCCGGAACATCATCTCGAGCGCTCGACCTAACGTAGCATCTACTTGGCTGGTCTTGTCGACACCGTAGACGCCGCACACTTCGAGGAGGCTCCAGCGCGTCTGCACAGCGTCCTGCGGTTTGCGTTTCGCGACGTGTTGCTCCCACTGGCGGGCTAGCATGTCAACGTGCTGGTCCAGTTGCCGATATACGATCTCGTCGCGCTGGGACGATACGCCACTCGCCTGCCGCTGCGCTGTGCTGCTCTGGTGGAAGCACTTGACGATTGCCTTGAGTTGCGCAAAGAAATCCGCGGTTGTGCAGAGGCCAAGGGCAGTCGATTGTTCGCTGTTGCCACTTCCATGAGGCTGGTTCTTCAGCAATTTGCGCCAGTCCGTTCGTTCATCGGAAGTTGAGGCGAGCCGCTCGTTCGATCGAGGTCCGCTTTGGATCCGCGCTCTCCGCGGCTGTGTGGCTGTCTGGTCCGTGCTTTGGCCTTGCTGTTGTCGTAGCTGCTGTTGCTGCTGCTGTTTGATGCTGGCAAATTGAAGCTTGAGCGTTCGTTTCTCTTGGGGCGACGCTGGTGGTGCTGCAGCTGAAGATAACGGCGCAGCTAGCATCGATGAGAATGCCTCAATCGAACGTGGGGATGCGGCTGGTGCGGGCGGCAGCGGCGGGTTGGACGTGAACGGCAGCGGCGTGCCATTCAGGATCCGCAGCTTGGGCAGCATCACCAGCAGCAGCTTCTCCTCCGTCGCGTTCTTGAGCGTCACGCTGAGGCTCTTGAGCGATGGACACTTCTGCAAAATGTCCACGAGCTCGGTGACGGAGCGGAACGGGTTTTTGGTCACGTCCAACGCCACGAGCTTCGGGAGCTGTTGCCCAAACGCCACGGGCAGCATCTCCAAGTGGTTATCGCTCAGGTCCAAGTGGCGCACGTTGGCGAAGTGAACGTGCAGGTATTCCATCTCCAGATCGACGCTCTCGAGCTCCTTGCCGCGAAGGATGATGCGCTCCGTCTCGGGGTCGGCATTGTAGAGCTCCTGCAGTTCTTCCAGTGCGCTCATCGTGTGCGGGGGAGGAGACACACCGCTACGCGCTCGACACCGCACAGGAGAGGAGAACGCCCAGAGCACAAGACGCTGTCGTCGTGGGCGTTTGTCCGTGTCAGCGACACCACCGCGTGCGTGGCCTCTGCTTTTGGCTGGGTGAGCGTTTCGACCAATGTGGGAAGCGGTGAAGAGAGAGAGAGAGAGACCGAGGCCCGCAATGAATACATCGTGCGTTTCCGTGGATAGAATTGGGTTGCCCAGGCCATCCGGGCAGCTAAATGGGTCGCTGCCAGAGGAAAGACAACGGATGACGCAGCGCTCGTGATCGAAGGGGAGCAATGGCGGACGAGAACAGAGGAGCGCATCAGAATCAGCGAACTGGGTCAGGACGCGTGAATGTTCTTCGTACTTGGTGCATCACGCAAACTTGCGCACGTATGCACACGGAATAACCTGTGGCGGGGCCTTGGAAGACATGACTATCGATGTTTTGCGCCAAGCGAGCAGAGCTTCGGGTTGAAAATGGATTCACGCACACGGTCAATTGCGTTGGTGGCATCAGTGAGCTGCACAACGATGAAGACGTTGCAGGTCAACTGCTTCAACCCCCACATTGATAATAGTTCTGCAGCCCGAAGTCGCGCTTCAGCGCTGCACCCGACGTATTGAACACATTGCCAGACCATAGAACCGGGTACCGTACGTGGCGTGTTGCGGGGGTTGTGACCTAGTTCCAGTCACAGCGCTAGTGGTAGACTCGGTTGAGAAGTGAATTGTAAGCGACGCGCGCAGCAGTTCAATGGTTTGCTTCGACGTCTCCAGTGCCGCGTTGGGACTGAATTGCAGTGTGCCTCCAAAAAGCTGCATTGTCAGATCAGTGAAGAAGTGTCTGAAGTGGACGCCCAAGTGTGGTTGCGTTCCTCTTGCTTAATGGTCTGCATGGATTCAGCCAGCGCCAGGTGGAAATGCTTAAACAGACTCAGAGACTACCACGTCAATAACCTCAAAACCTGCGCCACCACAAGTTTTGAGGCTAGTTTAAAAGGTATCCAACAGGGTTTGCCAAAATACAATATATGCAAAATGATGATGTCATCCTCAAAAAATTCAGTAAGTGCACATAATGGGGAGCTAGCCAATCATTCACCAACACTGCAGCGTTGCGCTTGCCAGTGGCATGAATGGCACTTGCAATGGCTGATGCCGACCAAAGTTGGCAACATCACGATAGTCTCCGACGTAGTTGGATGCATAGCGCGACGCATCGGACTGAATACACGCCCAGCCGCGGAAAACAATCGCTCAACATCGTTGGACGTTCGTGGTAGGTTCGAATATGCTGGATAAGGAAGCTGGCTGGCACTTCCTGAAAGTTGTACGCCAATTGTATTTTTTGCAGTAAAATGCAGAAGGAAAACAACTCTCGGCACAAACATGAACACTCTCATGAATAGGCGCCACAACGTTCTGCGTTAGACAGTGATCAGCTGTCCACGCCACGTGCCAGCCACTGCAGGCAGCGTGGCTTCGACTTGGCTTGTCAAGCCACCACCTGCACGCGCCGTAGAGTGAGAGCGCGCTCGCCGCTCCATAGTGTACCCAAGTACAGCTTCAACAGGTTGAACCTGTAACTCGTTACCGGTTTGCTAGTTGTTCACTCATCTTTGGTGTTCTTCTCCATGTGTGATTAACTCTACATCACCACATTTGTTGACATACGCATCCAATAGCGTGGGAATGTCCTTCTTCAAAACCTTCCGTGGCTCCCAGAAGTTCTCGATGGGCTCCAGCCCATGCCACTGTACCAAGGCCTCATAATCGTTCAATCTAGTGCTCCAACGATGCGTGCAAATCTTGTCCACCCCTGAGGACGATACCTTGCCGTGTCACAAGCCCCTTCAACTCCTCGGTTACGTTCAGATGTTTATCACAATACAACTTCAGTCGAGACGCATGAACTGCCTCCTCTTTGCCAGTTACCAAGGTTTTAACTCGAAACGTATGCTCATCCGCTGCAACCACCATCATTAGACCAATCCGCGTGACCAAAAGCTTGCTCAAGCCCTTTTTGTCCATACGTGAGCGTCATACAAAGTCTCCGACGCTGAAGTTCACCTCTGGCTGTCCTTCCGCACGTCGTTTGTTCAACAGTGCCTGCTTTTCTCTCGCGTTCTCCATGTCTCGATGCATGTCTTGTAGACTCTGTCGTAGACTTGCAATTGCCTTGTTCAGTCCTGCCGACGTCTTTGGAATCACAAATATTGGATATTGGATCCTGCTTGTCTGGTAGAAAGAACGCTCTCAACTGTGGCAGAGTGGATCTGCATTTTCAGCATCTGGCAAAGCGTTCGTGAACCTGGTACCCTTCTGCGTCACTATGGTCGATCACTTGTGCTCTGTGGCTTGGGCAATATTGGGCATCTCCAAATGGTTATGATAAGGGTTACCAGGAGGGCCATCCCAAGTGGTTATGATAAGGGTTACTGGTTGGGCGTCTCCAGGTGGTCATGATATGGGTTACGGTGTGGTGCACATCAGTTTCGAGTGGCGTACATCAACAATGGTTATGATAAGGGTTACGGTGAAAGGTCGTAGGATTTAGCGGCCTAGTATTGCATATTTACGGATCTAGGAGCCGTATCGTGTGCTTTAGTGGCCGGCCGAAAGGTCGTTAGTGGTTCGGTCATTATTGCATTGCGATCTTGCCAGTATTAATTTACTCTCCTTTTTTCCTACAAGTACTTAAGTCTCGAGAAGGCGCGTCCCCTCAAGACCTCACAGAAGCCTGCAACGAACACAAGAACACCACAGAGTGACGGAGAGCCCT